>DWQQ01000937.1:0-10001 GCA_018244775.1 Oxynetra roscius flavomaculata | reverse complement strand
GCCGACGTGGTAAGCCAAGGGGACCAGCGCATTAGCTTTTTTTTTTGTTAAACTTTATTGACCACTTAAATTTGTGTTTTAAGGGATAAATGGTGAGCTTAATGCATGAGATTTTACCTACCAGCTGACCATTGGTCTAACCAGAGAGCTGTAATAGCCGTTAAGAAAATGGATCCTAGCGAGCTTTCCTTCAAATATGACGTTTGTTTAACAGCTGTGTAGTGATGGCGTCGCCGTCGGCCGTTCCGTTGCCAAATAAAAAAAAATCGCTCCGTGAAAAAATATAGCGACTACTTACTTCCAAGGCCGTTTGAAAAGACTACAAGAAAATCGGTATCTTTTTTTTCGTCGCTTATCTTATCTTATCTTTTTAGACATGTGGCCAAATACTCCCCCTTCAACGCCCAAAGGTCAACGCGCTGCGAATTAAAAAAAGTTCGATTACGTTTTACTTCTTTTACATTTAATCCGTAATGGCTCGAACGTCATCATGTTTGAAGGGCCAAAAATACATAGAGATTTACTTAAAACTATTATGACAAATGACATAAAAAGTAATCAAAATTTTGAAATATTTTTTTTACATACGTAATACAAATTTAATTTACTAAACCCACATATTTATCGTTCAAGCCAGCTTATTTATCTTTATGTTAACTTAAGTTTGCCTCATATCGAGTGAAATTGACTATTCGTTAAGTTCTCCAAACCGAACAGTACTGTCAAATTTCCCGCGCATCTTTCCCGGTGTCATATGTTATTTATAGTGTAGAGTTTCCGTTGCCGCTCGCTACAATGGTCCATGTCTATTGTTGAATTAACAATTTCTCCAGGTCAAAGGTAATCTTGGCGCGTGCCTCAACATCTGCTTGTATTTCTTACAACAGCAATACACAATGAGCCGGCAACAAGTGAAATCGAACAGCTGCTGATAGCCCGCCATCTTGGCAGCTGAGATTGGCGCGGATCGCATCGCACCTTGACAATGTTGCCAGTTTATGCGTCTTGCGCTTGAGGAGGGAGTGTGTTTTTTTTTCTTACTTAATTGGTTTTTGGGGTACGATTAAATAGTTGTTGTGGCTGTTGAGATGTAACGTTTTCTTTTCCTGGTTTTTGCTTTTATTTAAAATATTTTCTATATTTAGTTTTATAATGTTTCAATTTAGGTTGATATAGTTTTACCCACATATAGATATATGGAGTTTATTCAAACCAATTTCTATTAAAAATAACATATTTAACCGTCGACTTCTATAGATACGCATAATACAAAAGTATTGCTCACTACCTAGGCCTGATTTTCCCGTATCAGTGTCCCATAAAATGTAGGGCACGCACCAAAACCGTTGTACCCGACACAGATCAATAATACTTTTTTTATCATCATTACAATACTCTGCACTTTATCAGAGCGGCGGAAAAAAATGTACATTGCGTTTACTCCCCCAACCGCGCACGTGCCGTGTTATTGTATTCATAGCGCTTATTGCGTGGGGATAAGGGCTATAATACGGCAATGTATGCCGACGTAGGTGTAATACAAGGCACGTGCTGTCCGATGATGTCACTTGCGACCCTGCGAGGAACTTTTTTTTCGTATAAATTATGTACTAACGGATGTATGAAATGTTTATGAATACACAAAACCTCACCCGTAATGTTTGAACCAATAAAAAATAAATAAGTATATTTCATAAATAAGGTATAATAAATAATATATTTAAATAAATAAGGTATTTCCGTGTGGATTGGTCAGTGTCAATGCAGCAAACACTGACACTGCGTAAACATGAACAGGGGACCAAACCCGCGACGCGATCAACCGCTAAGGTCTCTAACCACGCGACCAACGACTCAGCTTCTAATTTTAACATACACAGACGTATAACCGTATGTTTCAATTTGTCTTCAAAAATTGAGCAGTTACAGTAGAATTAACCCGTCGTTCTCGCTGACCGACGGTAATGAGTGTTAATTGGGGGCACAACGACTTAACTCGATGTTAAATGGGCGTTTTTTTGTGCCAAGATAGTAGCATAGATGGTCGCAGCAGCCACAGTGACCGCTGCCGGTCATCTGTCATCAGGCACAGGACTGTGGGAGCGGGACTGTTGGTGGCAATTCGTTTGGTCAATGTTGGGTGTTAACGAAGATATTAGTGGGTGACTATTATGCACATATAGTTGACACTGCTCTGTGTTGAGGTGACAGCTGACGATCATCTGACACTGCACTAGGCAGAGTCTGAGCTGCGGTGACCAGACGGCTAATTAACATGCATATAAGTAAATACTTATAAGGATATTTAATATTTAAAAACCAAAATGGCCGACCGTGTAATTCCTTAAGTATAACGATTTGAAAAGAGTACATATATACTTGTGACGTGTCAATAAGGAAGTGAATAAGACGTTGCGGCGCGCGACCGTTGCACCAGAGGAGCGTCGCCGGGCGCGTTAATTGCTTTAACAATAACGCAAACAGCGTGCGTTACGCCGCGTTGACGTAACGGTCTCCCGCGCTATGCACACACGTTGAGGTTTTTTTTCGAATCAGCCAGTTATATTTACATTATACGGGATTTTTTTTCTAATAATAACATGTACATTTTCTGTTCAGCCAGCAATCATATTGTATGGAAAATTGTTATATTAAATATTTATATGGTTATTTATTCTGTTTGGTCAGTAATGAATATTATACGGAAAATTGTTCTTTAAATAATGCCATTACATTATCTGTTCAGCCAGCAAAATTATACGGTGAATAGTTATATTAATTATTAATATAAATAATGTGATATTATTTATTATATATTCTAATCAATCGTATGTTTATATGTTCTATTTAAACCCCAGTATTTATGTGTTTGATGTTATATAATTGGCTGTTATAGTCCTCATACTGCATACTTTTTTTTTTAAATATACTTAATTTTGATCAAATAAACATGTACATAAACGAATGAATAAAGAAAACGAATGAGCAAAACCTATATATATATATATATACAGAAATCATGGCTTGTCGATATTCAAGTTTATCGATAATTATAATTATACATATAATTATAATTATATATATATATTATACATTCCGGCTCATAATTATACATTTCTACTATAGCCCGAAGGGCGCAAAAAACCGAGGTACAACTATCAATATATGACTTTCATTAAGTGTATCTATACCTTATAAAGATATTATATAGTATACCTTAAACCGAATTTGAATTCGAATTAGGTATTAGCTTTATCCATTACAATATGAATTTACAGCATCTCGACATTCTATTCGAGAGGCTTATGGTTTCGCGGGGGACGCAAACATAATTAGAATTAACGCACTATATAGATTGTATTTGTGTACAATTATAATAATCGTAATCACAAACAGCGCAGCCGTGTGGCAACACTGCCAACAGTATTATCGGCCAACATGACTTCCGGCGGACGCGGCGCAGATATCCTTCCTCAACCTTGCACCGTTCGATATCCACATGTGTTCGTTCTTCTTACTGGGATTATTTAAAACAGATTTCCGTCGCTTGCCCGCTTTCCAACTTCCAAAATAACATTGGCATTTCTTACACGTGAACTTTACCGCGACGGCGGCTAGAAATTCGAAATGGCGGCCACATGTCAGTTTGTCTATGGTCGCTTTTTGGTTTTTTTTTTATTATTTCGCGCAGGTGTACGTCGCGAGGATTATGAGGCTGGTTATAAATATATTATTTAGAATGCAGGAAATTGGTTTCTGGTTTAGGTCGTTGATATATTATTCGCTCGTTATGAGGAAAGGAACATGCAATATATCAGACGGATGTAAATTTTATATGAAAATATAATATTCAATTTTTACTACATGCAACATGAGAATCTTAATTTTAGCAGCTCAAGTTAGCGGTGAGGGGCTGTAAAAAATTTTTAATATACAGGACTCCCAAGTATAACTGCCATAATATATTTTTTACTGAACATTGTGAAACCTGCCCACCTTAGAGTTCTCCATAATGTTCTCTAAAGCCTGCACCCTCGCGCTGGCCCAGCGTGGTATACTATGGCCATATCCTTTTTGTAACCTAACGAGACTCCCGCCTAATAGTCAAAAGATAAAAGGATTTTACTGACATAAGAACATTCAAATAAACGTATCACAGATCGAAACTATACTCAATAAACACTATGTAAATATCACAAATTGAATTTTGAATTTGGTGTAGTGGTTACTGTATTAGATTGTCGAATATATAGCTAAGAGTCGCGGGTTCTATTCCCGTCGGGGCAAATATTTGTGTGATAAGCACAGGCATTTGTCCTGTGTCTGAGTTTAAAAAAATAGCTATATAAGTATAGATTTATGTGTATGTATGTAGTTTATCAGCTGCCGGGTTAGCATAGCATCGCTCTGACCACTTTACGATCAGATGGTTATGTGTGGAGATATCTCAAGATATGTTTTTACCATTCAAACCCAGTATTTCATTCAATTACTTTCACACACAGAACAATGGAGAATTCGCGAACTGTTTATCAAAACAAAAACTGTTAAACTGAACGCATCTATTAAAAATTTCTATCTAAGGCGCCGCTATTACAATTCAGTCCAAAATCATCCTTAACTCGTACTTATCTACGTCCAAAATCCTTCGAACGATGAAAATTCCGAAGGGTATAGTTGTGTATGTATATATGTATTATTCAAATGAGCGTTCGTTGTCTCTCTTTTTTTCTGATATTTCGGTTGAACCAACTGGTGCATCGCCATTGTCCGCTCGAGTGGCGCCGCGAAGGGCAAAGGCAACTTGATTTGTCTGCCAAGTATACTCTATTAAACATTGAACTCGTTCTTATTTATTAACTCAACAGGTTTTATCAAAAATGAAAGAAATTTGCAGAAATATTAACTATCTATCATCATTCGTTATTTCCTAAATAAAAATATTGCAAGTGCAAAATGTACATGCAGTTACAGTATTATAGACGCTTGCGGTGAATTTCTTCTTTCTTCTTTATTACTTCCTGCCTTCCTTGTTTCTTCTGCCTTTGCTTCATCAATATACCTCTCGGTGGCTTCACCAAACCGACCTTCTATCCATCTCGTTTTAACACTAAACACAGCCATGCCCACTGATAGCTCGACACTTATATAAACCATAACGGCACAAACAACTGGTATACTGGTACTACATCGGAATCGCTATATAGAACGAACGTATAAAAGTCCCCCCTGTCTGTCGGTCATTACCGTTAACCCGGCGAAAAAAAAACCCCAAGACGTCGGGTGCAACAAATGCAAGAGCATTGTTCGTCTGCAAGGGTAGCCGTGAATGGAGCGGCCTCCTTCCGAGACCGTTGAAGTTAGTGCCTATTTGCAACTGACGAAACTGGTTGGAGAGAAAAATAATATTGGACTTATACGTGTGTAATTAAAAATAAAACTGGATTCAAACGGTGCCTACACGACAAAATCCTGGCCAGCGACGTGGACCGTTACAGAATGAAGAGACAAATCGTTTTAAAAGTCGAAAATAAAATGAAATTGTGTTTATTGTATGTAAAATAAATCAGGAATAATAAAACAATAAATTCGTGTAATTAAAATCGTAGCTTGCAACATTAATTTTTTTTGATGAAAAATGTCATTAATACTACTTTTTAAACAATAATACTATGGTTTTATTGAAATAGTAAAGAAAATTAAATTTTGTGATCAAATTTACATATTAATAAAATTTTATTAGCGGCCATTTTTGATCACACTATTTAGAGAAAAAGAACATTCATAAAAAATCCTAGAATCTCATGAGAGGATCTTAGTTCCAATATACGCTAATTTAAGCTATAAATAACATATGTTCATTGTAAATATCTGAAACATAAAAAATCTATAAAGTTCTTATATTTGTATACTCCTGGCATTTGTATGGACATTACGGCTCATTAAATTGGATGTCAGTTATTAAAAAAAAAAATATGCTACTGGCTGACACTGAATTTTGATGGGCGATATCAAAATCGGAAGTAAAATTCAATATCTGTCAACTTAACTTATAATTTTTTTTTACAGTACAAAGATTTTCCGTTATAAGTTCCAACGGTACATTTCGACATTTATCTATTATTCATGAAATCCATATCACCCCTTCGTAGAAACATTTTAATACCCTGAAGTGAATATTGATTATTCTAACCGATTCTCGTTCGGTGAATTAGAAATTGTAATCTGACTAATAATGGTTTGGCATTAACATAATTTTATAGATTATTCTAGAGTAAACTGTACCACGACGTGTATATTACCTTAGACTCATAAACATGTTTGTATATCTAATTGTTTTTACTTTTACTGGCCTCGTCTATCAATATTTATGAATAAAGGAAGTTTTAAGATGTTGCGTCAAAAATTGGTAACAAAAAAATTACAGAAAATCTCTAGTTTAATCGATTAAATGATTCAAATATGTACCATTGCTAAGAAAAACCATGATGACGGACAAAAAATAACCTAAACGTTGATATTCTGCTAAATATTACGTCTCCTACTTAAAAGGTCTTAATAGTGTTCATAACGTGTCTCATTGTATGATCATACGAACAAATCTATTATTATATCGCAATTTTTGCATAGAAATATCTGAAAAATTAATATTGAGTTAATTTTCAATAACCAATTTCACTCGGGCTTTGCATTAATTTCAGAACGTAGCTGAACTTTGACGTGACATTCCACACAAAAGCGCGCGAACAAAACGTCAAACCGCCCACCATATGATCCCTAAGCCATCATATGATCTACCTGTTTTTCTAAAAAACCTAGTGACAATACATACAAATATACCACCGTTAGTCTGTTATAGCATGTGAGTTTCAAAAGTGTCGCTACAGTTTTAAATTCTCATAACCTTTGCCCGCTCGAAAAAAATATATAGTGAATTTCATTGTGACGGAGAGATGGGAGTTTTCCACCCTGGGAATGGGCTTGGAGGTGCGTGGAACTCGTTCCGGGGATATTTACGACTGCGATAGCCGATATTGATTCGCTGGGGCGCAGGAGCCATTGTCGTGCCCCTTTTTTGTTAACAATTTCTTGGCTATTGTGTTGCTTATAAGCTGTCTGTATAAGAGCGATCGCGGGTAGTATCTTAGTTGCTTGCGTCGAGAATGGTTGTCCCTACGCGTGAGAATATTAAATTTGGGCTCGAAGTCGTTTTGAGGTTAGCGAAAAAAAAATCGGCTTATAAAATCAATGCATTTTTCCAATAGTATTACATTTTTAATACTAGTATTAAAACAAATTTTTGAGCATTCCAAATAATCAAACATTTAAATATTAAGTGTTTCAAATTTCGCGAATAATTTACATATAACCAAATTCAGACATCACTGAATACATAATTCAGACTTACACTGAAATATAATTTTCATTAAGTTAACGATGTATTTGTACAGAATGTTTTAATAGTAATAGATTTTCTGCTTAACATTCAATCACACACCGTCACTGTTTGATACAATTGAAAGACAAAATGTATATATGCTAAGACTGTGCTTATTGAATAACTTTCTCATCGCACATTGAACCAATACGTTTCTCTCTTTTCAGATTGATAACGGAGAGCTTCAAGATCAACTCCGGTAACAATTCGAAGAAGCGGAAGCAAGTGGAGTCGGCCACGAGCAACTTTAAATATAAAATGAATCCCCATTCTCTCGACTTTAACAGACATCAGTCGCCACTGAGTTCACCGATAAGCACACCATCTAAACGTAGAGTGTTGGGAGAAATTAACAACTCACAGCTGTACAGACCGAATCTAGTCGACAGGATAAAGTCTCCATACAACAACCAAACATCACCGATCAATAAATCTCCATTACATAGTCAGATCGACCGGTTAAAGTCGCCACTAATTGCCCAGAACTCTTTAATGAACCGAATAAACTCACCACACTTCAACCAGAAATCCCCGGTGATAGACAGAAACTCGTCATCACCGCTGACCAGTCGTTCATTGAAACGGAGTTCGAAGATCACGAGGATATTCGAGGAAAGAACGAAATTCAAAATGTCTAATAAGGAGAACAGTCCGTTCATGAGTGAGACGTTTATGAAACTGGATGTGGAAGAAGAAACCAGGGATTGTTCGTTCGGTGAAAGCTTCCAAGCGCAGAAGATGAACTGGTCGATGACTAAGGTAAAAGGAACTGAAGAGTTTTATGTCATATTAATTATTGTAATTGTTCTGTTACAAACACATAGCCGTTTGATGCTAACCGCGATTATATGTACTATGGAAACCAAATAGCAAATAAACGTACTGAAATCATATGCATAATATACATAATTTCACAGACAAACAACCAGACAGAACAAACAATTGTATTCATCGCATATTTCTATTGTGTGGGACTCATACCCACAACCTATCTACAGCCGGGACCAGCAAACCCTTAACTGTTGGGTAATAATGGATGTAACTAATGCCAATAGATTTCACTGCGATTTTCACATATTTGGGTGTGTAATATGTCTAAAGAACATAATAAGATTACAGTCCCACAGATAACCTTAGGGATTTTGTTAATATGTGCCCTGTCTTAGTAAACCAGAAGAACATACCAGATAACGGTCTTGTGTAGTCAACATCAGATGATAAAGTCACCAAAGTAAAGTAATTTCTAATATTAAGTGCCACTTCTAATGGCCCGTTGGTGCAGTGGTTAGTGAACCTGACTGCTGCGCCGGGGGTCGTGGGTTCGATCCCCACCCAGGACAAATATTTATGTGATGAGCACAAGTATTTGTTCTGTGTCTGGGTGTAAAACAAAAAATATATCTATATACGTATATATTTATATGTATATATGTAGTCTATCAGCCGTCTGGTTACCATAACACAGGCACAGTTTGAGTGCCTACTTTGGGATCAGACGGCTGTGTGTGGAATTGTCCCAAGATATTATTATTATTATTACTTCTTGTGCATAGAGTGTGATGTCAATAATTTTATTACAACTCAAATGATATCTTAGTGCTTAGTTACCGGAACATGTACTTAATATTATTGTAACCAATTACAGTTGGACTTCACGGACGCGCTGCCGTCGAAGTCCTACGGAATAGAGTTGAAAGAGGAGAAGGATCTCTTTGTGCCGCAGAAAAACTTGCACGAAGACACATCGCCGGATTTTGATACATTACATGACTTGGAGGAGGAGTTCGATGCGGACAACTTCGACCAATGCAATAAGTACGAGATCATATCCACGGACAGTCCCAATATTATATCCAGAGGAAGATCCACCTCGAGGAAGATCACCTCGAGCAACTTCACCTTCGGGGCTCCGTTGTCCGATTCGGAACAGTCAACTTCGTTCAACAAACCCAACACAACCAACCGGATGCTGAATTTTGGGGACGAGAGTTTTGAATTCACTTCTCCTGCGTCCAAGAGAATTTCGGCCACCAGTGTCTCGGTTAAAAAGAGTTTGAAGTTCAATGAAACTCCACCAAAAACAATTCTCAAACATGAGAGGAGTGATTCAAGTATCGGTTCCATGTCGTCCCCGGCATCGAGCAAGTTGCGCTTCCCATCAGAGTCGACAGCATCAATGGAAAGTGGCTTCATCTCGGAGCTGGAAGAGCCGTTTCTGGATATGGAGGAGATCTCGAACAGTCCCAAAATAGCAAATTTCAATGAGCTCCTATCTGGGCAGATAAAGGACAATTTTCTACCAGAGAAAGAGTTTAGCTTACGGCGGCCACAATTGCACAGGAGCATAAGTTTCAACCCGGAAGCGTCCAAAGCGAGAGTGTCCCTATTCTCCATAACGGAGAGTCCAAACGGCGAGAAGAAGTCACAAAAGCGAAGCGTGGAGCTAGACTGTGGTTCCGGTAAGAGACGGAAATCCAACTGCCGCAGTCCAGACCTGGAGCTCAAGGCGCGACCAGTATTACACCGGGCGTTCTCTGAAAACAACGCCTCTATTATGTCTGCA
>DWQQ01000936.1:0-10002 GCA_018244775.1 Oxynetra roscius flavomaculata | reverse complement strand
GCTTCATTTTGGAAGCGATCCCATTGAACGGTTGAACCATTGAACCATTGCATTTATGCAACATGGTTGTCCGATATCTTGTCCACAAAAGACAGAATAAAGGAAGTTAATCACATGTACTATAAGTGTACAAAATTATTATATCTTTTTTCAAAAAATGTTTTCTAGGGCTGTGGTTCTTTTTTTTTATTATTGTCCACGATATCGATGGGTAGTGTGGTCAATATCTGTCCAGTTTTGGCCTTGGCCGCCTTGTGTACTCATTACGAGAATGTACTTCCTGCGTGTCGCAGAATAATTCAATCTAAATACGTGGTGACGTATGGAATATGCCTTGCAATTCGCAAAACTAAAACATCGCTGATATCGGCGTGCAATTCCACTTTTGCTTTACAATATATGTTATGTATACAGGTCGTACTTACAGGGATGGATTGACGTAAATATCTGTGGGTGTGAGACGAACAGCAATTTTGCCAAATCGATAATATTGCAGGTGCTTTGCGATAAACAAATTGATAAATCTTGAACAGTATCTATCTACCCGGTGGCACTGCTATCAAAGCAATCTAATTGTGTTCTAATTTTGTTTTCATCAATTTCTTGATCTTCTCCATCCAGAAATTGAAATGATATACGATAACATATTGAAAAAAAGGGTATATTATTTGTGGGAAATTGGAACGACACTAAAAATATGTTTTACTCTCTACATATTTTTAGCTTAAAAATACTGTTACACGAAGGTAACATAATACAATAATATCCGGTGATGGTTTTGTTATGAGAAATGCCCCACTTCATATCCGTATGTTACACTGTTACAGTGATATTACATTTTGCAGTTTTCTTGATTTCTGTCATGCGGCCACCCCTTGACCCATTTTCCACTCTACATGATGAGATAACGATTATGCGCTTCAAGGAAAAGTAGTTGACCTGTGACTGAGGAAATTTATAAAAAAAAGCAAAAGCATAAACATAAAGCAAAATGTATTGGATATTTACGTTTTATTTGTTTAGTCTGTTTCTTGTAGGTATTCAATTCGACCCAATTATCTTTTGAGTTTTGACAATGGATGAAAAAATGACCTCCATTGTGCAAAAGTTTCGCTCGCACTCCACGGACGTCCGACGCTCGTTCCAATTTTATTTAGTTGTACATACATACGTACACTACACTTGTACGTACATCCATCCATCTCGAATGGATTCACTCTCGCCGCGTCTCTTTTGTCTAGCGACTGGCGCAAAATCAACTGTAATTTCCGGTCCGAATTCTCCCAACTCGAACGGACGTGTAACTGAGGGGTCGTTTATCTTGAATTAGGTTTTTTTTCGCTCACGTGTAACCGTCGTATGCTTGAGCATCGCTTGGAAATTCGCATGAACCAAACTCCCAGTCGAATGTGGGGAACGTTATCAAAAAAAAAACATTTGCAGACGGTTGCGGCACAGTGATTTTCACGGTGATTCGGCCATGGGACTCTGGGCTTGCAGTATAAATTAACTGGGTGTAATAATTAAATCAGTGACGACGGTGGTTAATATTTGAGAAAAGATATCATGCATGCTTTTGTGCATATTTTTTGGACGGTAATAATTTTACAGAACTTAATTCTGAGGTATAGGAGGATTAAGTCCCTATATCTCTACATATATATGTCCCTATATCTCTACGTATAATGAAATATTGACGGACATAAAACATGAAGCATTTTTTGAATTTACATATTATATGACAATATTCAGATCTTAAAAACACTAGTTTTGCAAAAAAAAAAACTTTGTATATTTATTACTTTGATCCTGTTCAAAAAAAAACTCGATGTGGTGATAGCTATATATGTATAAAGAACATGTAAAAAATTCAACTATAAACTCCGTAAAATGTTTTATTCCCGTGGGAAAATATAAGAAACCTGATATGGCCCGTCTATAATACGTGAATTATGCAGATAATTTTAATATAAATACAAAAATAAACAATTGTCAACTATTTAACTACACTCGGTGACAGATGACGGCCGATCTGCTAATTTTTCGTTTTTTTTTATAACAGAATCAAGCTGGCCGAATTAAATAATAACAAATTGACGAGTTATACAAATTGATTAACCTCCAATTGATCTTAAGCGGACGACCAGCGATCGGTCACTGTGATAAAACGCTATACAAAATATATTTGTGCGCGGTATTCACTCTGCAATTACAGGGCGGGCCTCATGAACTGTGCCGGTCAACGGCCCCACAGCCGAATCTACGACTTTCTAATGGGATTTTAGTTCGTTACTCGGCGCAGGCACAAGATGACGTACTCGCGGAATGCAACAGCTCTATCGACGAGATAATTGCCTCACTCCGCGCTAATTAATATATCTGACAAATAAATCGCACGGATTACTTGACTACTTGGTGTCTAGAGTTTTTTTCCCTCACAGCCAAGGCATTTATAATCATCTACTTTTTGCTATATTTTCCATCTCAAGATTCTCTCAAGTCGCTTAAAATGATAAGATGCAAACATAAATCCCCCTGTAGTCGGTGTCTCTGATTCATCGAATCATTTAACAGAACGTGTGCAATTATGTTCTTGTAAAGCTAGAGATCGCAAGGGCAGGCGGGCTTTCACGGTCTTGTCTCGCGATTACGAATTGCGACGGGAAATTTGTTTCTATGTCCTTCGGATACGGTTGCGTTTCGGTTGCAGTGAGTCGCTTCCTAACTTTCAGTTGCTGTCGCGTAGAGCACTTATTAATATTGATTCATTTTAAAATACAACACACCTCATACTAATGTTAATGAACAGTAATAGTTGTATTATTGAAAATAAAAAAAGATTTATTTTATAATAATGACTGAATCGGTCAATTGTAAAAGCGAAAAATTTTAGATTTATTAATTTAGTCCCCGACGTTAATTTTCCCTGGAGTAGAACGCGTTCAGTGTTTTATAAATAAAGTAATCGCATAAGTAGGTAGTACTCTCCCAATAAGTATAAGCCTGTCAGCATGATGCACGACGTCCTGTAAGCCGTCTCGTTCTGTATAATTTTTTTCCGACAATAGCGGTCTGCGCATGCGCATCGGAATATTCTGCATCTGAGATTACATAGAGATACTCAAACTTGGTAATTAATATATAATTTATGTAAAATAGAATTACGAGTGCTGACATGTTTGCCTTTATTAAAATATATATGAACTGTATGCATTTATTATTCACATATATTAAGAAAATTAATGCGAAGCCGGTATTATTCTCGTAACATGAAATCGTAGAGATGTTGTGTTAATGCCAGAGCCATTAGATTCCGATACTAGCTCATATTTAGATTCGAAGTAAACGTAATTATAAACAAGATCTATATTCTAATACTAGTTTTATATAAGGTCTTGAGTAATTATCTAAATAAGAAAACATGAAACAAGTAGGTAACAATCGGCTTATATAATGTTTTGTAAGGAACGCACGCACGCACTTTAAAATGGTGTCTTGATTGTATGGCGTTGAAGAATGGCTTCGTTAACAGGAGCTTATTTATCAAACAGCTATGTCAGGCCCGGATCGAACTCTTCCGGCGCCTCCAATGCCGTATGTGTTGAACATTCGACATATTTGTGTTTTATCGCGATGCTTAAAATAGTCTTTATCTCGTCCGAGCTGAGGTCGGTGGGCGCTGGTTGGACGCGGCGCACGACAGATCATTAACAACTCTGATTAAAACCCTTCCAGTTCTGCGTAGTAATTTTTACTTCGTAATAGACGGTTATCAATCTGTTCGCTCTGCTCGTAACTCGATCTGAATGTATTGGAAATTTAATAATCCGCTCATTTAATACGCGACGTGTTTGAAATACTTGCATTAATTAAATCACTCGGATGTCTTTTGAAGCTTACTTCGCATTTATGGAATTTTAGACAACACGTTTGCCGCGCTGTTTTTAAGATTACTTGTTTATTCTTAATCTAATGCTTTTAGCGTCTCAAAGCAAACGTTAGTGCTTAAGATTTTATTATTGTCGTAAAAGCTTTAGATCGCGGCATTATTGAACGCATATCTCAGTGGGTGCGGAGAAATGTAATAAATAATCGAGTCGAGGCTCGGCGTATACATATGCCTCTAGATGATTTAGTGCTAGCCGGACCTACCGCCGGCTGATTTAGGGTGAGACTGTCGAGAACGAGATATTCACTTACAAATGTTATGTTTCGCGATATGAACGATAATAATGTATCTCCAATTTGGCATAATACAAAAATATTCATGGTAATTACCTAAGTTAGGAAATTAATTAATTTCAATTCATTCGATTTTTTTTAATATAGTTTCTTTTTATGTAATTACTTTTTATATGATTTATATAATCTTTTTATGTATTTATCTATACTTCGATAAAGTGTATTCATACAGTTATTAATCGCATTACTATTTAAAAATAAATTAATGACGTGTTAAAATATAAAATATTGCCATTGCGCCGCTTCGAATATGAAGTGTTACAATAAACTGTTACAAGTAGAAGAAAAATAAAAAATTGCAACCATTAATCTTCTAAATTTAACGTTGAAGATTAATTTTATAATCAGTGAATAGTGATGAATTGCAGTTACCAAACATAACAATCATTGAAGCGATTTGTTATACTTGCTTTGTAACCTATTATTCTTTAAGCTTGTCACTTTCTCTTTTAGAATTTTGACATCGCCTTCGGTGTATCTTTTTTCTTTGTTACATAACAAAATTGTCTAATCACGTAGGAAGTGTTTGCTCTCAAACAATTGTTCAAAAGCGATTAATTCCTTCTATTGTACGACCCGCTTTCAATCACGACCGACGTTCTGTGCGAATCAGTGTTACCTTCCGCACCATGCAGGTATCTCGTTTACAACTATTTGAATGGACCCATGATTATATACTACAAATGCGTACGAGGCTTGCGAATGGCCGTTCATAAATTTGGATCTTGTTTATCTTCGAGCAACACTTTGTGTCTCATCATTTGATTTGATTTTTATGTCGTGGCTAAGTACGCCCGTGTTGTCGAATTAATACCAGAGCTTATTGGTAGCTATTCATTACCGCTATCGTTTGCCGTGGTCATTACGATTGCACTCGGCGTTTAGAAATGAAAAATATACTTACTTTATTTTCAAATAAATGAGATCTGCGATATTTATGACGCACCATCGTATTTAAGATTATGGCCATTGGGATATATGAGATAATCTTCGAAGAAACTCTTTACAAGTCGACGTCATGCGCACAAAAATGTTGGCTATTTATAGATTCAGTTGTTCGCTTGGTTTCAATAGAACCCGAGGAATGTTTACGTATTACTAATTCTCAAAGAGACGCAGAAGGCGCACGTTAGTCATCGTGTCGCACCGTATTAAGTTGTACAACGTAGTATTCGAATGGCCTCTCCACTTAGTCATTCAAGTTTCACGCCTAAATAATTGCTCGTTTAATGTTAGACTCTTCTACTTTGTATTTATTAAAAGCGTCTTAACATTTATTTCGTATCCGACGCCTGTAACTGCGCATTCTTTACTCTGAAGCTATCGTCTCAGGTAAAATCGCATCTCGCGTGACACGAAATTTCTAAAGTTACTCGTAATTATTTCGCGCTTTCGATTATAAATAAATTAATATAATAACTCTTTACAATCCATTTTAATTTTAATGAAAACTGTATGAATTATATTTTTTAAATACACTTCAATAGTTATTATAAATTACTACTATAAGACTTTCGTTTCAAAATGCCGCGAGAAATCCATTGCATTAATCACTATTGTTAAACATATATAGCTTTAGGTAGAAATGAATATCGCGGCGCGCGAGATTAATTGCTACAAGACCGTTTTATTGGATCTCTCTCTAAGATATGGACTTATTGGGTTCCCTCCAGGTGAATTATTAAAATGACTAAATAATTATTTATTACATTCATTTATAAGGAATTAATTTATGAATAGTTATTATTTTGAATAATTATTTTAAAATAAATAAAATAAATAAATAAATAACCGTCACGCAAGGTCCCTAGCGGGGTAGGCAGAGACCACCGAGTGCCAAACATCTCTGTCCTTACAAACCTGACGTGCTTCCTCTACATTCATCAGTCTCTTCATGCATACACGCCGGTTTCGGAGACTCTTGACTCCCCCATCAGCCATAATTATTTTATGTGTTCTAAAATAATTTTATCTTTTTATAACTCGTTATAAGGTTCATAGGGATCTTTTGTAATAATATATTTCCAATCCACAACAGCCTATACACCTTTAACTATATGGACAATTAAAATTATCAAAGTCGTTCGAATATTCTATGCAAATCACATTCGTAAATTTGTATTCGATTTGATAGAAAACGTTTAGAAAAACATGAGCAAACCTGCGTACGTACCTTGGAACTATTGTCTACTAAATTGCACTTAGTCAGCGTGACGGGTTGCGGTCGTGAACTTGCGATTATAGGAGATTCATGTCTAACAGCGAAACATAAAATGAGAGATGTTGACTATGATTACGTAAAAAAAACCCGAATGTTGCACTTGTTTTTCGACTATAAATTTAAAATTAACTTTGTTAGCGATCTAGCTATACCTCTTACATCAGTGTATATGTTATATAAGTATTCATACGCAAGTTTCTTGTGAAGCCTAACATATTGAGCTTTTATCGCCTAGTTGTGACGTCAGTATGAATAAAACAAAGTTAAGTTAAGCAGCAGCCGAGCGGTTTTTGTGTCTAGCGCTTTACGCGCGCCAAATTATAACGGGGGGGAACGTTTGAATTATTCTTGTTTTCTCCCCTTTTTTATAACTTTATGCGTTGTGAACTCCACCTTACCCATAAGGTAAATATTTTTAAATGCGAAAACGTTTAGAACCTTAAGCATTTTCTCTTTTGTACTAAATTGTCTTCATTATTTACAATGTAATCACTTAATTGTGCACCACGATAGTAATAATCATCGATTGCCTGTCCGATTAATCAACATGGAGTGTATACTTATATAATTATGCGTAATGAACAATTAATGTGCTTCTTCCTGATACATAAAGTTGGAAAGCCCTTGCTTTTACCTTTGCTAAAGTTATTGAATAATTTATCACGATTTGCCTACTCGTTTACGATTTATTGTCGTCATAGCATGCCACACAAGGAATACGAACGTCCAATCAATCATCAAAGCTAATGTGAAGTTGGACTCTACGGAAAATTGAGACACGTACAGCCTTC
Source organism: Oxynetra roscius flavomaculata (assembly GCA_018244775.1). Classification (NCBI taxonomy): domain Eukaryota; kingdom Metazoa; phylum Arthropoda; class Insecta; order Lepidoptera; family Hesperiidae; genus Oxynetra; species Oxynetra roscius. The sequence goes on along the minus strand of DWQQ01000936.1, from coordinate 2,748 downwards.
TAACGAGTCATATATCTCCTCGGAATACTCGATGACCTTGCAGAGGTCGAACACGTCTATTCACACTCGCCGAGATATAAAGCAATTTCTGAATGAATTAGACAGATTAAAAAAAACACCATTGGCCCGTCGCCAGGCCGCGTCAATATAAACATTGCGAATTTAAAGAAAATGTCGTTACGTAAGCGGGCGGCGGAATTACGTTTTAAATGCCGGCAATATGTTCGACTTGAACACCAATAGGCAGATGGCGGCCGCGAGAAAAGCTCGTGATGCCGAGCGTTCCTCTTATATAGCCGGTTGAACGTTGCCAACACTAGCTAATTTGTATATCGTTCCAGTTATCTTTATAAAAGTTTCGCTCCCTTTATAAACCAATTACGAATACGAACAAAGGCGGCTCCATTCAGATATATAATCTATAGAGGGATGATTCACCGAATTATTAATATATACAAATTGTATGATTAACTTACGTAGATTCTCTCCCTCTCTTTTTGACTCATCAAAATTAATGTAAACCTTTTACGACATTGAGGCAGTCAAACTCGCAAGTACGTGAAGGTTATGTCACGTTTGAATAATTAGAAATTTGTAAACTACTTCCGTTTCGCCCCGTCAAATAAAGCTTTGTATAACCGTACTTTATAATAGAATAATGTCGTAGTTTCCTCTATGAAGAATAAATGAAAAGTTGAGAACTGTGGCTTAAGTATACCGTATGAAACCGGAATAGTTTTGTTCTTGTTGTAAATGTTGAAATGTCTTGCGTAAGATTTTGGAAATTGATTAAAAAAAATCGCATTTTTGACAACGATCAAAGATTATTGTCATATCACTGGAATATTGGTACTAATAGTAACTTTAGATTGTCTTTAAAGGCTTGAAAAGAAATGACCGGCTATATACGTCTGCCTCAAGAAGGATTTTTAATCCTTAATAAGTTTAATCAAACCCAAATGAAATAGAGTTTGTTCTTCTACGTAAAAAGGTAGCTTGATGTAATGTTTTATGTATCGATGCGGTTGAACAGTACAACGGGATTGCTTCTTAAGAGGACGTGAATGCGGTTATCCATTGCATTTCCCTGCAATATCGTTTTATCTATTGATTTTTTTTATATGGTTACAATTATAATACATTCTATCTCGAAATATCCGATTTCAGCAAACTTATTCTTGAATGCAAATTGGACACCTGTTTATTTTTTATATTAAAATCTGTCACTATAACATTGTATATTTTAAATTTATTTATAAACGTACTTAAGTCGTTAAATGAGACGGCGATATAACAATATTATGAGTGCATTTAAATTTATGCTGTCCGTAAGCGTTGCTCGAAGAGTAATAAAAACGATTACGATTTTAACAGTTTCACGTGGCAGTCGTACAAGAGGTCAGTGGAATTTTAAAAATAAAACGGAAGATGTTTTAACAGTTGTAGCAGCAGTTCCAAAATTTTCATTTTCATCCCGAGACACGTGCTCCATTGTATGCGGTAAATTTTTAAAACAAGTATGTAAATAAATGACGTAGATATGCGTGCAAACGATAGCTTAGTTTCGTATTGATGTAAAATATATTTATAAATATTTCATTAATAAATTTAAAAAAAAATACTTTTAACAGTTACCCGGACAGAAGTTGTCACATTTTTCGTCGACTCGTTAACATAACGTCGCTTATCTCGCTGACCGTCAGCGAGACGACACGATAAGCTGCATTTATGTAAGCTCATCAGCACAGGGGCGCCGCGGGTCGATGGCCCTTGTCTAACAAAGAAACTTCTGGAACGGACTGTTGCCATTTCTGGAAACGGATACATTTCGCTCGCTACGCCTACTGGATATAATGTAAATCATATCTTGTTCTCGGCTCACTTCAACGAGTATGACTGAGTTAGCGGCATTTGCAAACAGAACGCGATGATATTATTACTTATCTGATACATCTGCTGGCGAACAATTCTCATTTTTAAATGTTCTACGATTTTGATTATTTGTTGAGTATCAAAATTTTAGTGTAATATAAACAAATCCAATATAAATACAGCGGGTCACTAATAATAATCCATAACAACTTGTGAGTATATGAATATTGGCAGTGCATGTATTAAAGATGCTAAAAGAGTTTGATACGTTAAAAGTGTCAAAATCGTATAGATGATCGAAAAAGCTCGTGACGCAAAGGAATAACGGCTTTCCGGAAAGTCAATAAAGTTCATGCGTCATTCGTGATTCCTGTATGAGAATCTCGGGAATTTTATGGGTGTATCACTCGCTTTCATGGAGAAATTCCTACAGAGCTATAAAGAGCATCCCAACATAAAGCACTCGGCGCTGCCGCTACACTCGCTTTTCTTAAGTAAACCAGAGAAGTAAGAAAGTACATTTATTCATAAGGCATAATTCAATATTTTATTGAGTGGAAATCGAAAATGTTCTAGTCTATTACGCTTTCTTGATAGGGCTAAATCAATTATAATGTAAGATTACATTAGATGAGCAAGGATTAGACATATAGCGAGGCTTGTGCCAGAGCTTTTTATCTTGACTTTAGTCGAACTTGCTTTGTCCGACAAATATTTTCGAACGGTGGGGGCGTGTGACCGCGTCATCTTTAGCAAACGAATATATATATATATATATATATATATATACTAAGAATATATATGATAATATCTTGGGACAATTCCACACACGGCCATCTGATCCCAAAGTAAGCACTTAAATTGTGCCTGTGTTAT
>DWQQ01000935.1:0-10002 GCA_018244775.1 Oxynetra roscius flavomaculata | reverse complement strand
AGTGTAAGCTTTACTCAACGTTCGTAATTCGCAAGCGGCGATCGATCACGCCGAGGACACCAGCGGACAGATTTGGAGAATGGGCCCCGCACGTGCGCTTCCGAAGCGCGGTAATCAAAATGGATTTGTTATTTCGAATATTACAAAGAGCGCCTAATGTTGGCGAGAATTCCGGACCGTATGGAACTGTGAAGTCTAGTATTTGTGTTACAGAAGCAACGAAATATATTTACGTACAAATCTTGAGCACAAACTGTAAAGATTCAGTGAGCATCCTATATCTTCTCGTTTTTCATGTTTTCCTTTTTAAACATTTTTGCCACTGCGATTCTACTGGTTATCTTGTAAAGTTTTTTGGGCAAATGTTACTATCATGCGCCAATCGTTCCAGTTTGTAGCCCTAATTTAACCTAAGATCACCATTCCATTTTAATGTACTATGTGCCATTAATAAAATACATTTATTATGTAATTTAGAATAGGATAATACTTTGAAATATGAAGACAGATGCTTAGAGCCTCGTTTGCTTTGTAGTCATGATCACGAAGAGACTGCACTACAGCAGTGTAAGTTCGAAACTTCTCTACACGCAGTTCTATACATATAGTACGCACATATAAACTTTCAGCGACAACGTGCGGTGCCACTTTTCAAAATATAATATCTAAAAAAAGTTCTTAGAATTATTTTAATCTATTCAATAATTTGACAAGGATATTTTTGTAGATATAATATAAATATAATATCTATAATCTAATAATAAATTTAGTATTTTATTATATTAATTTTTAATTTGTACCTATTATTTTTAATTCATTATAAAAATTTTGTTTATACTTTGTGCGTTATGAATAATAATGCAGACTAAAAAGTACATCCTAATGGGAAGGTACCTGGTTTTAGGTGTATACAATTCTTTCATCGCACAATCACGTAACCATAGATTAGGTAGCGTCATAATTTGTCAGCACTTATCCTCTCGGACTATAACTTCATCGAATTACAGCTAAGGGTTAAAACCCTTGCACCCTTTCTGCTTAACCTTAAACGGGGTTTAAAAGAGGGTTGACGAGGCTTTTAACTGAATTGGATTGACTTGCTACAATTTTCACCCACTTTATACTGAGTAACTGATTTGATCAAGCTATATCTCGGAACAATAATAGAGAGGGATCAAATATGTTGATGATGGAGTGTAGTCGTAGTTGCGTCCCAATTACGTCGTCAGAAGAAGCAACGTGGATCTTTCCACCTTGAACCTTAAAATATAGCAAAACCTAATTATTTTCAAATATCAAATAAGATGATTAATTTTTATTTTACTTGAGGAATGTTGAAGAAGGGCACAAATATGAATAAAAACAGTATTTTATAAACACCCTTAAAATATTTATAGGCATTGTAAATATTCACTGTCCGCTTATTTATGTATGGTTAATAAGATGCATAAGTTCAGCCTGGGACTGCTTTCTACTTTCGCTTACTTTTTTGCAGTTTTACTGTTACACTAAAAACTTCTTGGAGTTACGTATACAATATAATTTTTGTTTGTCTGTAGGAAAAATACAGCAAACTGCTTCCTCAAAATAAATATCTACAGTCATTTCTAAGCAGTCATCTGATTCCTAACCGGGCAGAGACTGTACCATGTTAACCAGACAGCTGATAACCACACTTACATACAACACACAAAACAGTGAATTTCCTCATCAAATATCCGGCCCGCTGAGCGCGCGAACCAGTCGCATAACTTTTATTTTTATCACGTGACATCGGGACGTCTACATGCCGTTTGCTATTTTATATCACAAATAAAAGCAGACCTATACACATATATAGGTAATATACAGTGAACAATATCGCCAAGTCATGCTTTAATATTTCGCGAACACAATTTCTCCCACCGTACCACATAGGCCTGGCTAATGGCATGTGACAGCGCCCGTGATGGATCGGAGACCACCCTCGCCCCTACCCCCGGCACGGAATTAGCTCTGTATTTTTTGCTCGAAATAAAACCCTTGGAGAAGATTATAGGTTCTAGAAAATACAAGGCTTGGCAGTATTGCCGGCTATACCCAAAATTATATAACATTTATTTAAACACTAGCCAAAACGGCAATTATAACGGCAAAAAACGACTATCCATGAAGGAGATTATTCTTGCATTATAGTAATTTTAAGTAATTTCTGATATTGTTTTACAGATTTTACAAAATCCAGTTATGAGTAGATTTTTTCTTTACAACTACAATTTTCTCGTAACCGATAATGAATAAGTAATAACAATAATATCTTGGGACATCTTGTCTAGGACTATCTCATGCATAAGTAAGGAGAGTCTACTTTGGTGACCAGAGATCAAAAAAATATGTATATTATGTATAATTTCACAACAATACACAATAAATACGCTGCTAATCTCATGCTTCTTTCTCCTGGGTGGAGATCGAACCTACAACTGCTGGCTCAGCAATCACACCTACTAACCACTGGACAAAGAGATCACTCAGCATTATTACAATCAACATATGTTATAAAAATAGCTGTTCTTATTCTCGCTAAAACATAACTTTTACTGCGTTTCTATAAAAGATACACATACTGTCGAACCCGTACGACCGCCAAATGCATTAGCGTACCCGATAAACATAGTAATCTTACTGCGGTCATAATTAAGAGCCATGTGACTGACCATGGCTACGATGAAGGTCAGTCGTGAGCGGTTGAGATTAATGACACCAACGCCCAGGCATATAAACAAAACACTTTTAATTGATTACATTTTGACCGCTACAGAAGCGCGCATACTGGTGTGCAGATCGTAAATGGGACGGCGAAGTAAAGAAAACCTAGGCCAAGCAGTAGGTGCAGTACACATTGATGTATATTAATAGAGAGTATACATGTAAATGGTAATTATATTGTTTTAAGTAATATGTGATAAATAATTATTAATTTTATTATTATTATAACAACAATGCATAATAATTGCATATTTTCTTCATATCGTGTTGATTCGGTTGCTGGATTCTTCTATAACATAAATATAGTTGAAACAATCTCGCTTTCAGTCATTCTAGTTCCTAAATTATTACGTGTATTTTCTACTATTGCTATATACATTTTTCATTACTGATGATTGGCTGTCGCGTATTTTCCTTATCGGACTAAATAGATACATCAACATAGAATGCTGAACCGGTGGTCGCAGGTTCGATTCCCACCCAGGACAAATATTTGTATGATGAGCAGAAATATTTTTTCTGTATCTGGATTTAAAATGTATATATGAGTGTATATCTACATATTATACATATAATTATTTACATATGTAGTTAATTAACCTAGTTGCCATAACACAGGTACTGTTGAGGTGCCCATTTTGGGATCAGATGGCCGTACGTGGTGAGGACCGAAGATATGATTTTTATTTATGAATCTTCCTATCTGTGGTAGATACTGAGGGGCGTCCAAAGCTGGTAAATGTTACCTGTATGTCGTTTATTTAGATTATGTATAATACAATTGACAAAATAATTAGAAATCGAATTTCATTTTCTTCCTATAATTTCAAACTAACTTTATGTTTAATATATAAGCATTATTTTCAAAGACTATTTAAATATGCTGCTCGTTTGTTATACTTATTAGATAAAGACAAAGGTATGAAGCTTCACAAAAAATGCCTTTCAAAGTCAGCACAATAAGCACTTAGCAACCAGCTAACATATTCGACCTCGAACCTTTCGAAATAACGCTCGTTGTGTCGTTACTGGTATCTGTATTAGCTCGTAGCAATTACACTTGGTGTAGGCAAATATAATATCGAAGCAATTTTGTAAATTATCGACTCGCTATTACAATTTAGTGATAGACAGTTGTCGGTCAAGTAAAGTTAATTCTAGTGGGGCTAATCTAACGGTGCCCTGCCTAATTTTATTGTGTGTGTCAGTACAGCCACTGACGAAATACCGACCGCGGGGAACCGGTGGAACAAAATTTTGCAAAAAATTTGTTTTAATATTTTATATAATTTTTGTGGATCAGAGTACAGTGAGTTTCTTTGGTGCTTAAGTTCTCCAGCAGAGGTCGTATGTAGGGTGAAAGATGGTGATGAAATGCAAGATGACAAATTAGGGAATTCGCAAATGTAAAACACCAACTCGTCAACCGCCAACGACGATTTTTCCATCGTCTGATCATTCATTAACTTCTTGATTCGCCGACAGTCGACAGTATACGTACTTCGTCACGGAACAAGAATGGTCTTGAATTGTTTTTTCGTCCCGCTCTCGAGTCTCTCTCTTAACTAAAGAAAACTTCACCAGATTGCTCCAATGCTCCTTTAAAAACTCTATGTAATTTTCTTTTATAGTGTATGTAGAATTTTATTATTGCGCAATATTTTGAGTCGAACTATGGATGTTGAGTCATGACCTGATTGTTACAAGGTCATTGACTTTATATATTGAAATGGTATAATGGTATTATATATATTAAATACATTTGCATTAAGGTTATTTTTTATAATTTTATTAAAACACTAACACGGCATAAATCCGAAGTACATGAACGTTACTTTGCAGAAAATATTACATTAACATATAAGGTTATTAATTAAATTAAACAAATGTTACATTGTCATAATTCGTACTGTATGTACAGTCAGCCCTCCCACAGAGGACGTTTTTACATTTTAATGGTATAGGTAACAGACCAACGTAGTTGCGTAAATCTAAATACAACAAAAGCCCACATATGTAATTACAAAAGTTTTGGTAAATATGATTGAAACATCAGTACATGTTAGTGTCCTCCTGCCACATTTACATCGGTATGCAATAAAACGGATAGATCCTGTGGCCTTTTCTCACAAATAACTACGTGCATTTCTGACAACAATTGTACTGATCTATGGTTGTAAGCCCCACCCATGAGCAGTCAAGGACTATTACAAGATGAAAGACGAAATCACGAGTTAGACTGACACCGAGCGTAATAATTATTAGTTATAGATGTCTATTACGCTAAACTACATAATAAGTATCTGCCCTTCGACTATTCATACGTGAAGTACCTATATTTACATATGTTTATCGTGTTTTTTGACTACGCGTGTTAATTGAGTAAGTTGAGTAAATTAATTTCAATTCCTTTCGACACAATATGTTTAAACCATAACAACGGACAGTTTCTTTTGCCCTTATAATATTAATTTATTTATAGTGTGCGTTTAAATCACACGACATCAACTCTACCTTTCAGAATAGTAAATATTTAATTACTTTACGCTTTCAGAAAGGTAAACAAGAACGATATAAAAACTTTCCCACAGTGATAAATGGTGGCGGGAAGTCGGCGCAGCGCGGGAGCAGCGACTTACGGGCTGGTGCTCTGCTGGGGTCACATTTGTGGAAGTCGTTTCGAATAGAATGTGGCTTGACCTATAATGGTGAATGTTTTATTTTAAAGGTGTATGTTTCACATGGGACACAAACTTTGGTCGCGATCCTCGTGGACTACATTCTAGTGAGCGATTTCATTTCCTTATGCACACTCTTAACTGCCACGTATACGGTGTTTACTATTCGTAGATATTGTTGTCAGCCTTCGCCACATTATATAAAGATTAAACACTAATTAACCAAAGTTGGGTATGCACAGTTTCGAACGAATAACACATTCTTGACTTGACTTCTTGAGACTACTTACTTAAGTAAGCCGCTACTTATAACTTGGATCGTCGCTTTAGATTCAAATAAAAGAAGAACGATACAATTGATCTATATTACATCAATAGAATTTAATGCCAAAATGAACAGTTATTGAAAGAAATGTTTTTTTTCCTAAAATTTGGATAAATTTGGAATTTTGCTAGGCTAGGCTGCTCCATTGTGCGGCGGAGATATCGATTTATATGCAACCTTTATGATTGGAGGAAATATTTACAATATACACATTTAAACTTACCTAAATCTATTTTAAACACGAATAAATTGTCAGATGCTATATTTTAAGTGATATGTGTATTGTATAACCAATCGATTCCAGACGTAGACAGGTGCGTTGGTTTCTTATTTCTATCATAAAGATGTGCACATCATATATATGGCCCTGTTTTGGGAAGTTACTAAAATGCGCATCAATTCACCTATCTCCTACTGTCGGTTCGTTCAACTCTAGACATACTCGAGCCGTCCGCAGATTGCTCGCGACACGCGAAACGCATGTACATGCAGATTATCATCGCACTTTCATGTATGATTGCTGATTTCGATTAACATCAGAAGGAGACCATAATAGTAGTGATCCTGAGCGGGGAGCGGCAGAATGTGGCTGCGATTCTCACCTGGAAGAAACAGTTGCGTGATCAGCATTTGTTCTGTATTTGGGCATGTATTTCTGTTTAGGCTTATGTTTAGGTATGGACACTGATTAACGTATGGTTATGGGTCATCTAGTTTTCAGAATTTGTCTAGTTAGGAATAAGTTAGCCATCAATGCGACGCTCCCAGATATTATTTTATTATTATTATTACCAATTACAAAAATATAGATGAATTGCTTGCAAATTGGAATATTTTTACAGCCAAACAAAAATGCCTATGCGCCATTGGGTGTATCTGACCTTTTATCGATTGGTATATGTCACAATAATCGGGAGCGGAGGATAAACTGCAGTACCAATAGGTCAATTTTTTAAACAATTTCCAAATAAATTCACAAATCCCACTATAAATAAAACCCGCATAGCAGACTATGCCACTTTAAAGTTTGTACTCTAATATTTGAAGTGTGAACAGGTACCCTAATAAATGCTAATGCGAAGTGACTGTCACGTGTTCACATTAAAACCCGTGATTTTGATGATATTAAATAGGGATATAGCCCATACTGTGGGAACGAACATACTCGTATGTAGGTCACTTTTATATGTCTCATATCTCACAAACGAATTCCACATGGCGGGAGAGGGAGTAATCTATAAATATAATTCCCACTCAAGAGTTGTTTAGTGGCAACAAAGGCATTAATATAAGTTTTTGTACGAAAATTTTCAACCGTCCAATTGTTAAGTTACATCCGGCGAAACGAAGGATTGACGTCTAGTGTACCTATAGATCTTGGTTCAACATTGTAACAAATCTGCTAAATTTGAGCCTTAGGGAATCACCTTCACCTATCATGTTCTGCAACTCACGATTTAAGTTTAATGTTACGAGTTGAAACATTTATTATCCTCAAACTCATACCAATTGAGATTTGTTAGTTATAAATATATAACAAAAATATTAAATAAAAGCGGTAACATTTATATATAATTGATATACATAACATTTTATCATGATGCCGTTGAAGAACGATCCAGCGACCACGAAACGTTTAGTAATTAAAATATTAATATTTGACTTTATCTTAATAAATAGGTAACTCTATTATAAATGAGATCGACAGTACAAATTTTATTATTATTCCAAAAATTATATTACAAGTCTACCCGGCGAGAGATAGTTGACCCCTAATTGTTAAAAATGAGCTAAGAACACAAGGTAGTCCTTGACACCGCTTCTATTCTATGTTCTTTATTAATGAAGGGCCGCGAGCACAATATGACTTTTGGGTTCCTGTCGTCCAAAAGAGCAAGAGAAAGTGACTCAACCCACTATCGCCAAGTAGAGCAATCAAACCTGTTTATCATAGTGACTTATAACAAACGTAATATTTTTTTACGATATGTCAGATTCCAAATTAAATTTTTTGTTCGTGCATAGATTTTTTCTTTTTCGTAATTCTTTACACAATTTGCACCGTAAAATGATGGAATATGTGTTAATCAGTGTGATTATTGACATCTCGAGCAATATCGATTCCGACAATCCGATCTACGAGAGTGAGTGTTTTCCGACGAGCCATAGTTTATGCAGTTATTAAAATGTCTCGCCTAGTTACGTTTCAAATATTCAGTAATTACAATACACTTCCGAGTGATGAATTATCGGAACAAAATAAAAAGGAAATTAGCTTGCGGGTGCGCGTCTGAGCTCGGACCGCGAGCCACTCGACACCACGCGCTCCCGCGGCCCAGTCGTATTATATTAAAATACGCGTCAGTGTAGCAACGACAATATACTAATAAGTTATTTGTGATTTTTATTTTTATTTTGTAATTTTAATCTGTGACTGTTCGTTGTTCGCGCGGAAATGCTGCGAGTTATAGTGAGTAATTTTTTGCGTACAATTGCAGATTATTTTTTCGAATTTCACTTGTTATATAAATAATTCGATGAATTATAATTCCATTGTTGTAAAATATGTACATTTGTAGAACTTGAACTTGAACGTTTTATTTTTATTTTTTAAATACATAAAAAAACCCTTAATTAATAAACATATAACAAAATATAGTTCTTAAGAATGTTGATGTTGAATCTGACGTTGCAGTGTAAGGATTTCTTGAAGTGATTTTGAATTGCCGCAAAAATATTTTGTACGCGAGACAGCGGGTACCGCCTGCCTTTAAATGGATACTTCGATATCTAAGCCCGTCCTGCACGTTTCCATCAATAACAACCATGACCGCCACACTCATCGCCCAACTTTAAAACGAAGCACGGAACTTGAAGTCCGCTGGCTGCGGTCTGTCACGCTCGCGGTGAACTTGACTTTGTGTTTGCTTTGAAAACAGTGCGCAATTGTAAAGGGATGCGCTACTCATCTATATCCTAGTCGGCATTACATCATTTTTCTTTAGTATGATAATACACATGTATGCACATTTATTACATATGCTTTTTTAGTCATTTTATTAATAGCTGATAACTACATCTGTATTGATATGTTTTTAGTACTCACGCGAGGTTCAGGTTGACTTTCAATATACTTTGAAAATTTTCCTGCATGTGCGTATATCAATAGTTTTCTGGTAACAATGGATGCAACCAGCACCACTATGTGCCACTGTTTAAATCAGCTTTAGACATGTGATTTGCTACTGTCTGAACACCAGTGACATTTGAAGTACAGCTTAATAATATGTAAGCAATGAGAACCGTGAATGTCCATAAGCGAGTCATAGTAATGATTATAATAAGGAGTAACAACAATAATATTAGCCAGGGACAAGTCACACATTTTCATTTGTTCCCAAATTAAGCAGAAGCCGTGCTGTGGTGTTCATACATGTGTATGTAGATAATTATTCATATAGATACTTGCGCATCCAAATACAAAAAAGTACATTCGTGTTCGTCACACAAATATTCGTTCCGGGTGGGAACCGAACCCACGACCTCAGGCTCAGCGTCGGGATCACTGATCGTATCATAACATTCAATTAAAAATCAAATCATTATTTGAACTATAGCTCAAACCAATGGAATCATCAAAACAATAAAACATCACTAAAACTATAATAACGCCTAAACCACGTAACAAAAACACGCAGAACAAGTGAAAACTAATTAGCATTTCTCACAGACATAAACTAGTTATGTGCCGTGCAGTGTTGCCATGCACTGACCGTTGCGTCTTCTTATATAATGTAAATTGATTTACAATTTGTACACTCTTGGTATTTGTTATTTATTAAAATTAATCACCAATATTTTTTTATAACTATATAAACTAGCGTTTGAATGCGATTAAAGTAATTGAAAGCAACTATATGGTCAAATACAATGATAGAAAGAGTAATTTTTATTCGAACAATTGAATACGTTATTTAAAGTTTGATTTAAATTATAAATACTGTAACATAATTATATCCTTCACATAACTTGTTTAAGTGTTTTAAGAAAAGAGAACAATAAAAGTCAATTCGTTGCTGCTAAGTGGCGTATAAGGGTTACTACCCTATTTGAATGTGCGAATCGAATGCGTTAGCAAATAACCAACGATTAGTTTCTTACACGAAATAAAATTACAGTTCGTCAAGTTCTTTCTTTTTATGTAATGGATACATTATTAATTGGCCAGTAACTACTGATGCGGTGGATACA
>DWQQ01000934.1:0-10002 GCA_018244775.1 Oxynetra roscius flavomaculata | reverse complement strand
TATCCATCTCGTACCGTATTAATATTAAAAATTCAAAAGTACCCTTGTCTATCTACTTGTGACGTTTCCATGTTGAAGCTCCGGGTCGATGTTATTACAATTTGGAAATATCTATAACTCTGAGACAGGGACGATGGCTAGTTAGAGTACCTGCATTTAGAAGTAAACTCCTAAAAGATTGGAATAAAAGATATTATGCTGTATGGGTTCTTTAAAGGATTACCACACCATCGAAGCCTCGTATATCAAATAACTTTTAATACTTTCTTTGCGTAAATATATTGCCGTTTTAATCTATCACACTCCATCAGTAACCAGCATTCAGCTTTAAGACAAGCCGACTGACAGCCACTAGCGTAGATAGACGGTGTTTATAAAATACTTGTCAGTAAGTGTTAACGATTAAATAACATTTACATTCTTGTCTATATACCGATAATTGTTTTAATTGTTAATAATATAGTAGAATTTTCATTTAAAATGCCACATTGAGAAAATTTCAATTCAATAATTATAAATTTTGTTTTCTTAAATGTAACACTCGAAAACCGTTTTGTACAGTGTGCTGTTGACAGCGGTAATAATAGGGTTGATTTTTTTAGAATGAATGACAAATAAATGGATAGGATAAAAATATTTATTAAATGTTGTTATCGTAAGACAATAGTATTAATTCAATTATGTGGTCAGTCGTCTCCTCTTCTATAATTTAAATCTTGGTATTTGTGTGAATTTTGTAACTACACCTCATTTTTTTTCTTTATAATCATTACGCTGATTACTGATTTTATAATCAGTGTCCTGTTGAAGAAGACATTTCGTTACTTATAACCTTTATCTAATCTCCCGCACACAGCTTACGAAGTTAATTTTAAAACAAGCTATTTTTTTGGTAGTTCAACAATCCCATCGAAAGTTGATTTAACCACACTGCCTCCTATATTACTTAACCGATTCCAAAATTTCTGTTATCAATTAGTGAAAAATCTTGATATTTATCTGAACAACTTTTTCCTGCGAGTCCTCAAGTTAACGAGGTGAGTAGTTCAGACATCGTTAGTAAGAGTTTGCAATTTTCTAACTATTACGACCAACATTGCGTTATTTGATTCACTAATCCACTCTGTCTATAACTACGCAGATACTTGATATCTAGATCTGACATAGACGAATATAAATAAACTCGAGCGTTTATAAAAGTGTTTCATTAGATTTATAATTAGTGTCGGAGAACTTGAGCATATCTCCGAATATCTTGCAAAACTTAAGTGGCACTCAACTCGTACTCTATCGATATACATATATCCCATAATTATCTAGTTCTCCGTTCTAATAAAAACCTTTTTATTCCAAATCGTTTCTAATCTTTTAAAATCCTTTCTCTTTCCCTATCGCTAAAACACGCGCGAAAACGGTTGAATTTCAAAATGTCTAAACGATCTATCTATTCAATTTAACTACCTTCATATTGAAATATTTAAAGTTGCGTTTTCTTCTACGTCTCCTTTGACTTCTGTCTGTTCTTCTATTCTTGTTACAAAGCTATAGTGTATACAATAACTATATGTATACACGATCAGAAGTCTGGCTGTATCTTACTATATATAATTAAGTTAATGTGTCTCCAGGAAGATCGCCATCTGTACCAAAATATATTAATGTTCCATAATTGTATGCTTTGCTGTGTACAATAATGTAATACAACAACGCCGTGAAGGAATAAGATATCTTTTCTCACTTTCTGTTTTGGGGTATTGCGCTGTAGAATCTGCAGAACTTTGTTTTTCTTATACATATAAAATAAACCATTTTTCTTATGGTGAGATACCTATTTCATAATGGGAACCGCTGAACATTCATAATTTATCATTTACCTTATTTTTTATTAAAATATTACTTTCAGTTTATTGGTTCGATTAGAAAGGTTCGATAATATTATCAGCTTTTCAGAGACATGATTTCAATATATATAAAATTTTGTTCATATAAAATGATGTGAAGATTCTTGGGTGTGATTTTCAGATACTGATTAAATGCTAATAATAAAGTGCCCGAGTACAAAAATGCATTAAATTTCCTTTCATAGAAAATAGGGGATTTGTAAGAAACTAAACATTAATTTCTTGAAAACTACCAAGATAACAATGTCATTTTAATGGAATTACTTTGTGTTAACTCTTAATTAAATAGAATATCCTGTAGCAGCCCGTGATAGTACCGTCTCCACGTAACAATGGTATGTTAGTAAACGAACAAGTTTTTAATTTAGTTTCTATGTTAGGAACAAAACGGATTTTGACGAAGAAACACTGTTAGAACTTACACGCTTAATCATTTGACGCAAACTAATATTATCTACTTAAATGAACAAATAATAAAAAAGTATTGGTGAAATCCACATGCTTCGCGAGACATCTGCTATAGAAAAATGAATATCTCAAATTACGCGGAAGATACTAAAACGCGGACAATATGAATATTTCTTCGATTTTAACCGTGTGAAGTTGACAGAAAAATTGTACGCATCCACGATGAGACCCGGCGTCTGTGATTATTTTAGCTGTCAGCAAAATGCCGCTCTCTTTATGCCCTTTACTAAAATTTGTTGCCATTGTTTCGTCTCTATATTGAAGTATAAATTTGAAAAACAAGGATTTGCTGTATAATCTTTCAGAATAACATATAAAATAATTTCTGTAAGAAGCGCATTATTATAAACTTTATACATGATCAGTTTTCATCGGAACGTTTTTAAATACATTTCAATCAAAACTCTATAAAACTAGAAAACTAGATACTAGAAAACTAGTGTTTTCCTATATTTCTGATTGTACTTTGCATTAATGCGTAGTACATTAGTACGGGATATTGGAATACTAATCGTACGTTTTCGTATTTTAAACATGTCGTCATTATAATTATGTAAATGTGGACTAATACTGAAGTGAATAAACTCTAAAACGATTTAAGCTAAAAGTTTGAGCTTCAGGTTGTGAAAATTGTTCTTAGCGTGTATATCGTCTCATAAGCTTTTCCGTAATAAAGATTTTCCTGTGGTAACAGAAAAGTTCGCTTTTTGTCGTCCACTTCCGTTCGGTAATGACGTCGCCATTTGCAGTGCCCTTTAGACATCTTATTACTGTTTTATTCAACCAATACTTTAAAAAAAATGTAAATTGGATAAACCCATACACACAGCATTATGTGTAAGTGATTATACAATTAATATTTAATTTAAGATAAGAGTCTTATTATACAACGCACTTTTGTACGCATATTCACAGTAGCCCCAAAAGTGGTGGCTTAGGATGATATAAAATCCGTTTAAAATTTCACCAGAAAATATTGTACAGTATAAACTTCGACGTTTCTATATTATGCGAGTGACCAAATGGACAGAGTAAATATATTTACATAGCAGACAGCGAACAAAAACCGAACTTTACGTATTAGTTGTTCGATTTGTATACATTATTGGTTGTATTCTTGTTCTTTACGGTTTCATATGCAAAATGCATATTAAATGATTTGCGTTTCACACTTGCAGATTTCGAGCACGTGCTGGTTCGTTTTAGAAATATCTAGCTTTATTCAATAATCGGCTCATATCGTACCTACTTACTCTACACGGAGCTCTTATTTAACTATTGCCCAGTCGACATCTGTTAGTTTGGACTCGAGATCAAAGGAAACTTTTTTGGTAGCAAACTTGAACGTAGTCAAATATTTGACTCTGTGTTACATTGAAATTCCTAGCGAAATTCATTGTAACGAAGAGTTACAGTTAACTTAATTTGAAAGAGCGAAACTTAGTCACTTGAGATAAATACAAATAATTCACCGAAATAATTAAGACCGAATTTTCGGGGAACATTTTAAAATTAACGAAGTCGGAAATTGTTAATTAGAAAAGTTCATTTCAGGGTAAAACAATACATTACTACTTATTTACATACTATCCTTGCACTGCATGGAATGTAGTGGTTAATTGAAAAGTTATAACACTTTGATGTATGTCATTTATAAGTGCTCTTACTGAAATTAATTACTATTTTCTGTACAAGTAATTTTTATTTTTCCTTTGAATGTCTCATACTACAAAAATGCCGATGCATTTTATAATATTAAAAATTAAACAAAACCAGCGAGCGCAGACAAAAGATAGACATGCCATTAGAAATGCATTTACCAAAGCGCTATGAAATAAGAAATTCCACAAACCACGGACGCTATTTTCCTTGCAATAAAATGGAAGTGTTTGCACTTAATCTAAAAAACATATACCTATTTCATAAAGCTCAATATGTTTAAGTACTTTATATTATATATACTCTGTATTCGGGGTTTTTATACCTACGCTTTGATTGTAATGAATAATGGAAAATAGTGGTATAAGACCAAAGAAGGGTTCAGTTAATGGTAGATTTTATGATTTATTTTCTAATGGTATGTGACAACAATATTGTTCTTTATACTCAATTCAGAAAATAAATTTAATGAACGCTAAAATAAATTAACGATCTACGTTACCGAGTTCTGCTTCTAGCTATTTACTCTGTTTAAACTGAATAGGCGTTATTGAGTAAAGTTTAAATAAATTAGCCAAAGCTTGTCATTAGGTGGCTGTGTACACATAGCAAATTTCTCAATGTCGAGCGACTCTCTCAAACACTTAATCCAATTTCACTCTGAAATATTTGCGTCTATTTAAAATGAAATGAGCCCCAAATATTAAGTTCATTTTCAGCTCTAGGATACTGGTTTCCAAGTTTCGAAATGTTTACCCTGATGGTTTCCCTCCCAACGTAATTACCAATTATCTTTCAGGCAGCTGGATATAAATCGTTTAATAAAATGACAACTTTAATGTGATATTAGACTTGAGGTATAACATCATTGTAAGATTAGGGATTATTTCTAAAATTTCGTATAACATTTAAATAAAGTCTAGGGCCTGAAACTGTTTTATGAAAACGGTTTTAGGGCCTGAACTGTATTTTCCTTCGAATAACGGCCTTTTATCTTTTAAAAAAAAATCAACGATCATTATTTCGCTGCGACATTAATTTTACCATCGAACAATACCTAAAAGTTTATGGTTAGCTAAATTCAAATAAAAAATATTCTAGCAAAGATTTTTCATTCTATATAAATCTACCATTTTTAGAAGCAATAAGTGTCGGTGTACAGCTTTAGACCGCCGAAGCTTTTGTACGGACAAAAGTTCATTGTGTGGCAAATGAGACACTACCTGCGGCCAGGTCGAAACAAAGCAAGACTAATCGGGTTTTGGTTTTCAATGCAAATCTAGGTCAACAGAAATACGTGTACCACATAAAACAAAAACGTATTTCGAAATCGATAGATATTCAACAATTGTCGCCAATTTCATAGAGAGCATGAAATATGTATGCGTTTAGTGTTTCTTTTTGTTTTATATCCGTATAATATTAGTGTCCACAATATTTTCAATGTTTTGATCAATATACATATACATATCCAGTCCCGTCAAACCGTTTGTATCGTCCCTAATAAAAATAAACAAGAATTGGTAATTTCGCAATCAAAATTTTGCCAAGGATGCTCTGACACACATCTCGTGAATTGTATACTTATTTGGGGAAATTATGCGATCCGTAAGACGTAGCGGCAGCTGAATTAAAATTATCTAATCACCGAAGCATAGCTTAAAACGTACCTTGAGTAATGTATCCCTTCGTAATGGAATTCCACGGTGGATAATCTTTATTCAAATTATTTTGACATCACGAAACACCAAATGTGAATAAAAATTGCTCTACGGGGAAAATTTTATGATGTGCGTCTTAAAATGAAAGTTTATAATCGAATATTAGTTTGTGTTTAGACTAATAATAATAATGTGACCTAAAGAAACATGGACGCTTATAGTCAAAGATGACGATTATTATACTTATGTTTATAGGATAATATGTAAAGAAATAGACTTATAATAAAAATATAGATTTATTCTTATACTATCACTTGAATTAAATATCTTTTACATAATATCAATCGTGTTTAAATATAACAAAGCAAAACATTTGTCAATTAGTTAGTGATTTATTAGTATAAATTATAAGTAATTTATAACCATTTATCACAACAATCCATCCTTTATGCAATCGATCTGCAGAGTTTACTTTTACTTTTAAGTTTACTTTTACTGCAAAAGTCTGATATGCTTCGTGTTCTTGTATATCTTACTATATGTGCGTGTAGCTCTATGTGCGTGTGTCTGGTTTGCGTGTCTGTATGTGCGTGTGTCTGTAAGTGCTTGTGCCTGGATGTGCGTGTGTATCTGTTTTTTTTACAAAGAAACTGTACATACATTTTTATTTTTTAAGTATGAGCATAACAAAAAGTATGGAGTTTTGAGTTAAAAATATATTTTGCGTATGATGTGGAATGTTTTTTAATATAAGAACTAGGTATATAAAATGTTACTATGTGTACAATGATGAGAATAATAAAACAGCTTATCATAGCGAAACAAGTATACACATATGAATAAGTTCTTCATGTCACGGAGAGTAATATTGATGTGCTACTCGTAGAGTTAAGCGTAGTTTTTGTATGAAGGCACTTCTCTTGACATTTCTAATAAAACTTTCAGGATCCGTTATTATTACTTTTAAAACAAATGCCATACATAACTTATCTGTAATTCCAGTGTTAGTAGTTTTAGCGACAACCCTTTATGTCTCAATGGTGGACACTGCTTCTGTCATCGAGGAAAACTTGGCCCATGTTTTACTACATTGTAAGATGCGGTACGCGTTGGCATTCAGGGCTTCCTTTCGGAATTTTTACGAATGCTGGAAAGATTTTACAACTAAACCCGAACTATTACATTCGTATTAGTTTGTTTAACATGTGGTAAACATACATTGTATATAAAAGTAAAGAAAATACGCATATGTAGGGTATATAAAAATAGTACATTATTATGTACCTAGATGCTATCGAATACATAACAATTTTCCAGTTGATATTAAAAAGATACAAAGTGATAAATCTTAGAATATCCCTAAAAGAATGGTTGATCAAAAAACGTATTATTCAGTACATAATTAGATGTTTTGGCGTTAAATAAGAGATAAATTCGCAATATTGAAATAAAATAAAATTCTAATAATAGTTACAGCATCGTGGCGCTTATAAATTAATACCTAACTCAATAGTGCCCGAGGGGTTTTTTACGCTTTTCCCTCGCTCTCCCAATGGTGGGTGGCATCGTGCCGATGATATTATTGGATTAAAATATCTGAAAGTAGCCTTAATATTTATTATATCATAGTCATAACGCAAATATGATGTAATACATTTTATATTTATAAAAACAGTCAACTGTAAATTTAATTCGTGAGGTAAAAAATAAATTGTTAACGGAGTAGCCAACGAGTAGGCTGAAATCACTAATGGCCGTCGTAATATCGTCCATAGACATGTATAACAAACTATGAACCGGTTCATAGTAAGAGTGGGACTACTAGTGTCATTTAGTTTGGTTAATGTTCATGTTATTATTCGTTGGCAAGAGGACTACAGGAATGGGACTGAACGACCGGCACAACTAGAGCCACTAGGCCTACCAACGTTGAACATCTATTCAAATAGCATATCTATAAAGAACATAATAAGATTCATATTCGTATGAACTGTCTATTTTTAAGTTACATATATTTGCGTTGGTGGTATTTATGAATAACCAATACATTGACGCCATTTATCATCCGTGATCCAAATTTGAATACGTTAAGAGCTCATCTAATTATATTCTGAAAAGGCGTGTATTCATTGTAATTAATTCAGACAATCTCAGCTCAGCTGTTATTGCAGAGACATTTGAGAATTTATTAACTAATTAAGTAAACTAATTAAGAAAGGTTTATACAGGTTTAATATACGGTATTAATTTCTACGCGATAAATTAGAATTTTATTTTTGTGCTTTGAATAACATTTAATTGATTATGTGATAGCATAAAAGTTGAACTATTGAGATTATATTAGTCAATGAGCGTTTATTCAGTTGTTTAACGCTTCCAAATATATGTCTATAGATATATTAAAGAATTAAAACCGAATGAAGTTTGCTATCGTCATTCACATGGGCTATTTAAAGTAGAAAAATATATTTTTATTGATTATGTCAAATCATTTGAGTGATGAGTTCAGCGAAATTTTAAATATCAATAATTCAAACATACACTTAAGAATGAAGACATTGGAAAAGAAAACCTGCTAATTGACCGCATCAGATGACTTTTTTTATAATATCTTAGGACTTTTATCCTCTTGTTTGTGTGTACTTCAGTCCGTAAAGAAACCATTCTCGCGACTCGCCCATATTTTTTTTTATGATCTTATGTACCTATAGATCCATCATTTTTATAACCCTTGAATGTCTCTTCAGCAAAGTACCTACTATATCTCCTACTCAAATATTATTGATTCATTTATTTAATCAAAGTATCGTCCACTTATCTGTATCTTCTTAATAGAGGAACTTAAAATTTTTGTGAAATTGTATATCAAATATGAGTCCTAACAGCAGTACCCTCTAACGAACAGGTACTAGTCATGCCCTTACTTCTTTTCCAACTTAAAAAAGAGTATTTTTTATATATATTAACTACTTCACTTAGCCGGAAGGTAAAGCAATTTCTACAAAATTATTACCCGTTGCTCACAGATTATTTTTTAGATGTTTCTTGTCCGAGAAAATATTTCACATTTTCCTGACATTCGTTCTGTACCATACAATGCCTAAAGAACTGGCACTCTCTAATGTTTTTACAAAATATAGCTAGCACTTAAATAACATCGTACGTTCCTTTTCAACCTCCATAAAACGCTCAAACAATAAGTACTTATAACTTAATGATTGTTGAGAATTCTTCCGATTGACGAGAACAAAAAATACCTATTTATATGTTAATATAAAGAGATCATATAACCGTATTTTTTAATTCAAAGACAACTCCAAAAGTACCTTTGAAGTTTCACCAACATACATATATTTATTATTTTCCTTCTTGCGGACTTCAAACTTTGTAATACTCTCTGACAAAGTACTGTAATACTTACGTTTTTTCCGCAGCCATACAATATAAAGGTTATGTTACTTCAAATATAAATAATACTCGCCTTTCCGGCACTTTCATGGTAGGTATGTACGTCCAATTTCTCTGCTAACACTGGCTTACGAAATTCTGCCCCATTATTTACATTTATTTATTATGATAAGGGTGCTTGTCTTATAAAATACATTGTATGCTTAAAAAATACGTATTTTTGCACCTGTGATAAATTATCGGTCAGACATGATAACGACCTACATAGTTTTTATTAATTTACTTGATAAATATCTTAATTCAAACATGTCATTGATGGTGAAGGGAGCGATTTTAGCAGCTATTGATTTTAGTCCAGTTATCGATTTTTTTATTATAAATTGCAATTCATATCAAGGATCGATGATTACGAGTACTCACATGGTTTAAATTTCAGGGTAGTTCGTTCAATATATCAGACTCAGGCGGCTCAAAAGTGACTCCAAATGGTTCATGTAAATATTGTACTCGGAATGATTTTGCTCGAGTACCAAGCGGCTCTGATTGTACAAATATTGTTATGGCATAATTTTTGTCTGATTTGACTTTAGCCTATTTGGCGACCTCATTTCCTTGATGATTTGCGGTGTCTTTTTTGAAACGTTAAGTATGTTAATATATGTATATTATCTCATACCTTTTGTAAATCTTTTTACTATCCATATTTGATCAAATAAACGATTTTCTTACGTTTATATAAAATAATGTGATAATTTAAAAGTTTTAAAATGTATTTTTGAACAGTGACTGCAGCGCGATATTGGCGGGAAACAGACGTCACTTACATTGTTATGGATTAGGTTGTAAATAATCTGCCCGCTTGTATTTACTCGGTGATAGCGTTACACGGATTCCATCATAGTTAA
>DWQQ01000933.1:0-10003 GCA_018244775.1 Oxynetra roscius flavomaculata | reverse complement strand
GGGGAAACGGAAAAAGGAAACAAGGGCAAACACCCGTGGGTTAAAAAAAACAAAAGCGAAGCGCCATTTCCCCCCCCCCCCCCCCCAAATCTAAGGGAATACACACGAGAATTGCGTCAATTAATGTGTACCCATTCAAGAACACGCCTGACGTTGCTTAACGTGACGAATCGTTAGCGGCGTGCTACCGCTCCGGCGCTGTGAGCATTTGTGCCCAAAAACGATTAGGTGAAATATATCTCATTTGTACACTGAATTTTTACGATAAACTTAAGTACGAGTACATATGATTTTACATTGAATGTAATACAATAATAATAATATCTTGGGACACCTCCACACGCGGAAATCCGGTACCAAAGTACGCATTTAAGTAGTGCCTGCGCTGTGGTATCCAGACGGCTGATAATCTACATACATGCATAGAAATAAATAATTATATAGAATTTTTACATCCCGATCCGTAAGAATCCAACCCAATGACCCCGATACGTCATTTAAGTTCACTAACCACTGCACAAATGGATCAGTCGAACAATACGCATGTACGTATGTATATATTATAGAATCGTACACAATGTCGTTTTTGTCGTAGTGTTACGAAATCTCTAAATCCCTTAATTGTCATTTTTTGTGAATCCCATAAGGCGCATCGCACAGGCAGTAACAAGTATTATATTATATATACTGAGAAAACACAAGTACTAATCAACCAAATATAAGGTAGGTATGTTGGGTAGCCCTACCTGCCTAGTGTACCCTGCTATACGTACCACATAGAAATTATCCTCAATATAACATCTTGGTAGGGTCAGCTCAATATCCACTATACTCAGAATAGATACTAGGTTTGTTGTGGAACGTGACCCGAATTGGATCACACCTGAAAGCATGCAATTTTTCCTGCGAACTTATAGAATAGGCAGGTACTATCCAGATATTGACAATTCGCAACGTCGTATTTAAAGGGGTTTTGTAGAAGAAAAATTGAATATATATTTCTTTAAGGAAGATATCTTAATAAATGTTATAGAAATACTCTCCATAAGTGCACAAGCAAAATATATGACAGCGTATAGACCTAAATATTCAATAGAGCTGTCCTTTTCCTACAGTAGAAACATGCAAATACTCGTAATAAAAGTCATGCATGGAGAATGGAGAATACAAACATGGAGAATACGCGTGTCCTAGAGAACAAGTGATCAAGGTAAGTAGACGAAACGACTTTTCGCTACAAAGAATACCAAATGTCGAGCTATTTTTGTTCTTTAGTTTACCGATTACAAGATGTTTCTTTACACCATTATAGCAACTTATATTTAAACTCAAAAAGAAGTATAACTTTTAAGGGATTAGATGCCCGTCCAAATTTTCATCCAACTTCTTAATAAATTCTAAAGTTGTCACTCCTTCAATTTTTTTCAACTCGCATTTATTTGGAGCTTTGGTCTTAAATACTCTCGGAGCGTTATGATATGTGGTTTTTCAAATTACTCACAAAAAAAGTCTCCGTTAAATTTGGCAACACGTCGGCAACTACACGGGGTTTGTAAACGCCCGTAAGCAAATATGAATATACATATATTGCCAAGTGGTGCATCCGTTTTTTGACGGATTATAAAAGAAACGTGATAATTTTTGAGAAAATTCTTACACCTGATTGAGTGTGTGGTTTCCCTAACGAAAGGTTGAACCGAAATAGTAATTCGGAAACTTTCGATTTAATCAACAATAGATTTGCTACTTCATGTGAGCAATCACATTGTAAAACTCTCCGCATCGAAGAGGGTTATTTCGTGTTTTAATGCACATTGCCGATAATGGGTTTTAGGAAAATGTTATAACTTAACTTTAAACATTAACTAATATTTTATATATTAAAGTTTTAATGGATTTCAACTTGTATCTATCCGTTCGCGTGTACTTGTCTATATTTAATTTTTAATAACGCAATAAGAGCTAAATTTATAATAAATAATTATCTTAGGACATCTCCACATACAGCCATCTGATCCCAAGCTAGACAGTGTCTGTGCAATAGTAAACATACAGCTAATAAACAAAAAACAGATATAGAAATATACAAATGTATAATTATATATAAATATAGATTTTTTTACACAGAGACACAGAACAAATGCTTTTGTGCATTACACAGACATTTGTCCTGGTTGGGAATCAAACTTCCGTTCAGCATTCAAGGTCACTAACCACTAAATCAACATACCAGACTCACAAGTAATCATGCTCGCGTTATATTGTGATTTCCGACTAAACGAAAGACACATTCATAGCACGGTAACGAACTACAACCGCAGATAGGACCGAAGCGGCTAAATTGAAAACTTTTTGTAAAAGTTGGGAAACATAATTGAAGTTACCTTACTTTTTTGTAACTAAAAGAATTGTACTTATTGTAAAAGAAAAAGCCTCGGTAAAGTATAAAACTTATAAGACCTTATGTATATATTTACCTTTTTATCGTTCCTGCATAATCTTTTGGACACTTTGAAAACACTATGCGGTTACCGCGAACTCATTTTGTATAAATTTCTAATTACTTTGAAAGTACTTTTATACTGTTCTATTTTTGGAGTCGTTGATAAATTATTACTTTTCTGTCTTTCTTTTAGGGCGTAAAATTTGGGCGAAAAAGAACACAGTGACGTGACACTTGAAGTTCCGACTTAGCTATCGGAGATTTTTTTTTGGGGAAAGAGTAGGAATGAATTTCTACTTAAGCGTTATTAATTGCCACGGCTTCAATAGATAGC
Organism: Oxynetra roscius flavomaculata; assembly: GCA_018244775.1. Taxonomy (NCBI): domain Eukaryota; kingdom Metazoa; phylum Arthropoda; class Insecta; order Lepidoptera; family Hesperiidae; genus Oxynetra; species Oxynetra roscius. Next base: position 7,226 of record DWQQ01000933.1, on the reverse strand, counting down.
TTCAGCTTATTTTGTATAGCTACTACATTTAAAAAATAAAATAAAAATAAATTCACCCTTCGTTATATTTTTCAAAGCACTGTAAATGCGATACGAACCAAAGGCTGATTTGTAATCTCCCAACGAGATGAATCATAATTCATAATTTTCCTTGAGTGATTCATTGAACACATGCATTAATATGGTATTCAGTAGTATTTACGCATGCCCTATTATGGCGCGGAGTCCGCGTAAAATAGTAATATTCTACTTTTGCGATTTTACTATAATTATTTTCATTTTATATACTCGTATACTATACATATTTAAATGCTCATAAATTGTTTTACTTACTGGAATGAGACCTGCGAAAGGTCATATTTAAACTTGGTCGTAAGACCCAGTTTGGTATTGATTGGTCAATGAAAGCATCGTTTTAGTACCCTCTTACCTACATATCTGCTGCTAGGCGGCTGAAATTTGTGGCATTATTGCCTGATGAATGAAGGTGCATTGATACACAAAATAAAAACTGTTTTATATATATTTCAAATTTCATAAAATGATTCATGGCTTAGATTAATAGTTAGTTACTAACATAAATAATAAAAATAAAATAAAACAAAACACTTTCTTAGACACGAAATTCTCAGAAAAATACTTGACTATTAAGTACGCCTCTGGCGGCTTCTAAAAAGTTTCTCATGTTTACGCACAATTTTCGTTCGTCTTTCGCGCAAAGTAAACTAGTATTCGCCTTGTTAAAGACAAACATTTTGTTTGCAAACTATGTCTTTAGTTCGCACGAGAATATTCAAACTACATTTCCTCTCAAATTTATCGTAGGTTATAGACCAATTTCATGGAAATGTACAAGATTTTATGGAAATAGTTTAAGCATTAAGTACATACGAAATTGAGTGACAGGGTCATTTTACACTATAGATTACACAAGAAAACAAAAAAACACTGGAAAATTATGTGCTAAGTTAATTTCTATTATACTGAATGCCAGTTTAAGCAGAATATATAGTTTTGCGGATATCACATCGCAGTTTTCACTAGTAAAGTTCAGCTAAAATAAAATTAAACTAAGTATAGAAAGCGATTCTTTACTTAACAGAATTTTAGATTACCCCTTTTCAAGTAAACAAAAGTACGATGAGACGCGAAATTGACAAACAGGTGATTATGTAAGCCACTATATGCCGTAACTTTCAGACATTTCTGTGTATGACACGTTGAAGTACGTACACATTTTAGACACATTACAGCGTTGTATCGCCTCCACGTGTCGTTGGCATTTGTTACGACATGCGCACGTTCATGGGGCGTGTCGGCCAGCCAATTCAATTGGAAAAGAGATAGGTGCATTACTAATAATGATTGCAATTTCACATCTAACGATGTATATATGATGTTGGGCGCATACATTTATTTCAAATTACGCATAGCTTGAGCTTTACTTGTAACCTTTTTTATTCAGTTCCAGTCCGACTTAAGGATAGAAGTTCAATGTATTCTTAGTAAAATTTATTTATTTATACTTTATTTGCAACTTAAAAGTATAAGCGACAAAAAGGCGAACATAATGCTAAAAGCATTCTCTCCTAGTCAACCTTTGCGCAGTTTTGAGAGCAGTGAAGACGAGTCAAAAACAAGAAAGGAAAACAAATATAAGTTAGGATTCAAACTAACATATTGCCAAAGAGGAATACGCACAAACGTACAACAATAAGTACGTACATACAGGCTAATATAACTACATACATGCTAATCAACTGTTTCTTAGATGTTAAATTATAACGTCTGAAAACATGCAATATCAACCGAAGCAGACTGTTTATTGGGTCGTCGGAAAGGATTGAAAAACTTCATAGTTGGCTTACGGTGCGCCATATCGTTAAAGCTGAGAGAATTAATTCATTATTATTTCATTATTGGACGTAAATTGTAGGTGTTGTACAATGATGTAGTTTAAAATAATGCTTTATTAAGTCTGTTTTCATTAAATATATTTCATAGATAAATAAGCTTGGCTAGTACGTTTTGGAAAATTCATGTATGTTATAGTCCCAATACGATTTTAAGAGTAGATTTTTCTTCTATCGGATTTTTGTCAAAGCTCAAGACCATAACTCACAAGTCAAATAATGAATATGCTTTATATTTGACTTTTTTTGTTTTTTTTTTAGTTATTACTACTATTGTACTCATTGTATAAATTGTTTAATTATTACGCAATTAATACCATGAATCACAAATGAAAGTTATTAAAAGACGTATTTAAGAACTATGAAATTATAAAATATTTTTTGAATCTTTTTTTTCTTTGGATTCACGCAACTAAACAAAGTGATGGCGGCTTTTAGAGTCTTGATTACAGTAGAGTCGATCTTTATACAGAATAATTCTCGCTGCAGTTGACTGACAATAACTTATTGCCTCAGATGAGTCCTACTGGAGTCATGTGAAGCACTAAATCTTTTATCGCAAAAGCATAAATTGAAACATAAAAGATAATTTCCAGAATATAAATCACGTTTCTGCGGTATATTGGAATAACGAACGCCTACTCTCAACGGTAGGGTCGGCATATACATGCAGGATTTATTAATGTACCGTCAGCAACTCACCGCTTCAACGTTACCAAGGTCTATATTTACGAGTGGCCAGCCTAAAAACTTTTAGGCGGCTGTTACAGATGTTATAAAATGAAATTTTATAGGATTATAATTTTATAGGATTAAAATTGTATAGGATTATATATATTTTTTAAATCAAACACACATATATTTATACGCTACAAAAATAAATTGTACAGTAATATTTGAAAAAATTCAATTGATATTTATTATAATTATTACAAAGTAAATATCCATGGATTCCGTAATAAGTAAATGCATAAATGCCTATTCAAGTGTTCCTAGTTATATTAAGATTGTAAGCGATCTATGAAGTGAGTGACTCTAGGCGCGCTCTGCCATTATTTGAGTGGACGCTAGTAGACAATTCCCACACGGATTTGGATACTTTTAACAGTTACTCTTGATTGTTATCATTGCTAGAAAATTTTATCGATATAGTTCGTCGTAATTTTCTGAGGCACTTTAAAACCGACAGATAGATTGGCACGTAACTCGTATCTCTGCCAATCCACGCTAAAACAGCGTTGTGGAGTTGCCTTGGGAGTATCACGCAACGGCTCAATAAATACGTGCCTAACAACGGGCCCTAAGTGGTATTACTGTGACACGCCCATTCACAACACTTGAAATCAGATTAAAAAAACATCTAACAATTGGTGTATCTGTAATTTGATTGATGTAACATAATTAAAAATTGACATAATAACATGAATAACTCAAAGACGATTTTAATTATAACATTAAAATTAACTTATTAAGGTGAGTCGCGAAGCCCACTTTAAGTTACACAATAATTCATTCCGCCACATGTAATCAAATTAATGTACTAATGGATTTCAACAAACACAGTCGTACTTCAGACTTTGTATGAAATCTCGTCTCGTCTGGCAGACGACGACACTTATTTAAATTTGGATCGAAGTACAGAACAAAATGAAATATACGTAGTAAACGTAAGTGTTCTGAAGCGTTGCTGTCAATAAATGAATTTCAATTGTTTTTGTTAATAACATTGTAATACCACCTAAAAAGCAAAAATTTTTGGCTGAGGTATAGGTGAGTAGGTACTCTTCATTGCGCAACGATACGGCTACATCTAAGATGATCAATTATTATTGCGTGTATTTTATTAAATAAAAGAGTTCTTTCTTTTTTCCTTTACTTTATTCACAATTACAAAGCAATTCTTGTGTTTAGCTACCTTAAAATTTCTAGGTAAACATATCTGAATATCTTTTTTAATTACATTAATTTAACATTTAAGGATCTAATGGCATTAGCATATTCCTGAAATAATACTTTTTGCAAGGCTAATACATTTTTATTTCATCGCACCTCATTTCGATGCTAATGAGCTTGAGAACTCTGAGAAAGTTTAGGTTTCGTATGTTGATTTCAAAGCGAGGGTGAAGCATCGATGAATATTGTAACACGCACTTTGTGGATATGAAAGATTGAAAAATATATGCGCATGCATTGTCTACACGCGTGTACCCAATGTTTTACACGAAACGAAAACCTCTTGCATGGAAACACTTGAAATGGCAAATATTTTGTCATTACATTCAGTCGCACATAGTGTTTAAGTAACAAAGCCGAGTAGGTGGTGTGTCGGTAAAGATCCTGTATTTCGCAATAGCTTTTGAACATATTTCATTACGTACAGCTAAGCATTCACCGTTTATTAACATCGTAGGACAGATTGAGGTTGAAAAAAATCTCCAAATTGCTCACTGTCCAGTTCACAAAACATATTTCACTGCGTCCACGTTTTTGTTAAAGCATAAAGCTATTTCGACTAAAAGTACTTCATAATTAAAGCATGTGTAAGGTACAAAAAACAGCAAATAAAAAATGCATTATCACGTTCTCGCTTCTCTTGCGGGGAGACAAAGACAAATGTTGTGGTTAGAAGTAGGGCTGCCGGCTTATTGCAATTAGTTAAACGGAGTGCTCGTGCAAAGGAAAATGAATAATATGTTTTTTATGCATTTATTATGTTATTTTATGGTATATCTCCAAAATATTCAATAAATTCCAAATAGTTTATAAATATATAAACAATATACATACTTAACTGTCCATCATATATCATCCAGTCCAAACATCCAATCTAAGACAGAGGTTTTGCAGTAAAAACTGAAAATTAACAAAAAAAAAATTTTAAATAAAAATAGTGTCTCTGGGGTTTTTTTTGGCCAACTTGTATTATCGAAATGGGTCCTAAGGTAACTCGTATTTCATAATTCGTTTATATTTAAATACGACACCCTGACGTTGAACAACCCTGCACGCTAACTCATCGCCATCTCGTTACTGTATTGTGACTCTGATGCGCAACTTATTTTCTAGTGTAATATGAAATATTGTCAACGGGAATACATATTCGTTTGTTGGTAACCAAAATCTGTGGTCGCAAGTAGATTTTTAAATCAAAACGAATATGATTAACATTTATGCGGTGAGCAGAAATCTGTTAAGAAATACTACTGAAATGGCACTGTAGGTTTTTTTGACTTGTTGAGTTCTTTTAATAAGTCAAGAAGGATCCATTACTATAGCATAAAAGTAAATTAGAATAATTAAAATGATATAGCAGTGTTAAAGTAATGGTTTAGATTATGTATCACGCTTCAGGTGTCTGAGGTATAAGTACCGTTGCGCATCTTTCACTTTGCAAATTCATAGATAAATAAGTGATAAATATTTTGAATTCAACACCAGTTTAATTTTCATGAGTAAATCGGCACTTATTCGAAATAAGGTCTAAATCAAAAAGTTAAGTGTCCTTAAAATAACCTTAGGACAAACTTTTACCCAATATTAGCATAATCTAAAACATTTATAGTAGATATGTTATTGGAAAGTAGTAGTCTCAGTATGTCGTTTTGTATAGGTAATGTTAATTGTTATTTTTTGTTGCTTATTGGTGTTAATTACGGCTTTGCTTAGTCTTTCATAAAAATGAAAAAAAAAATCCGTCTTAAAAAATCTCATATAATCCGACCATATGTTATCACCATACAAAGTTATATCAAAATTCCACAAAATATTGTTTTAGGGTAAGTATTTAGATACTTTCTACATAACACTTCGGTACTATTTGAAAAATTGTCCATATATAATTTTTTCCATTTTATTTTATTTCATGTATAAATTTAGTCTTCACTTCAATCATACCTCTTGTGTTTCGACAATTTTGTGCCGTACTGTTTAAAAATCTACGTTTTATTCAAAAAAGCTAATTAAATATAATATACATATGAACTCTCTGCCTACCCCGCTAGGGACTTGGCGTGACGGTTATTTATTTATTTATTTTTATTTACATAATGATGATACAAGTATTTTACTAAGAGCTTAAAAAAAACGATTTGCTTACGCTAACACTAATACTAATGTCCTAAGAACTAAATATTAATATTAAAAACTATCCTTTTGCTATTAACTTACTTTAATATTTATTTTATCTAAAATGAAGTACTTAAAAATCTGAATTGAGAATGTTAATATATCACCTTCAAGAAATATACAAAAAATACTCAAAATATTAATACGCAAAATAAACCCACTTTGCATAAATCCGAGTATATAATGTTTAACGATGTACTCTATTAAGGGATGAGCAACTACATGAGGCAGTTATGAACGACTTAATTAGACATTACACCAGTCTATAACTCACTTGTATACAAATTTCGCGTTTCTCTGCAGAATTCATTGACAAATGTACCCTCATCCATTCAACTACAGCTATTCTCAAATAAATTAGAAGCTTTATCTGCCAAATCTTATGTAGGCAACTTGAGATTTATGCGGGTGCTGTTATATACATGTCTATTTTCTGTATGCCTAGAAGGTTTCCGTCATAGGACTTTCGTAGCGTTACTTGAAACGAACTTTTTTGCAGGAAAACACTAGGAAATATAAACCTTGAGTAGACTCACACCACCACTCCGCTTCAGTGCGGATTGTCGATGGTACAAGTTAAGGGCATTTACAAGGACATGGCCTTTTCTTATAAATTGTACTAAGACTAGTAATATTACGCTGTTTATTGTTCAGATATAGTAACAGCCACGTTGTGGAATTTAAGGAATACCTTAAAAAAGAATATCTACATCATAGAGCATAACTGTACTATTTATAAGTATAGACATATTTTCTGATAATATGCAATGCTATCTACAGTATTATTATAGAATTTCTTCCGATCTTATCTTTTTCTTATCACTACTCCACTTCTAAATGTGAAACCTTTTAAGTGGCCTTCTTCGACGCTATTATATTTGTTGTTTGTGTATACTACCTATCTGTAAGTTTTCAAAATACTCTCTTATATGTATACAAACAAATAGATACTTATTATAAATTGTTATCTAAGTAAGACTTGTATGCACTTTCATGACAAATAATTTTATTACATGTAATAATAGGGAACCATGCATTTGTAGTTGGAAGGTTTTAATATGCTTAAAAAAAATGTAACTAAGTGCAAAGAAAAGGCACAAGTGGTCAGGCCTGATTGTTAATAGTCAACAAATATTATATAACTATATATATATACTAGCTTACCCGGCGAACTTTGTTTCGCGATAG
>DWQQ01000932.1:0-10008 GCA_018244775.1 Oxynetra roscius flavomaculata | reverse complement strand
TGCCTTTTTTCTAAAATAAAATCGTATTTCGACTATACTATGTATTTTAAGCCTAACCACACTGTTTCCGTAGCAGTCTGCCCTCTGTCCCTTAGCGGTAATCTGTAGTTTAAATGATAGTTATCACCCGCATAATCTGCATATATCCGCACTAGAAATTGAAATTAAATCTGACCATATTTCATTGAAACCGTTAAATCCCTTACGCCTATAATAGATTTCGTAAGTGAAATTTCATTTTAACTCTACAATTTTGCCATTTATATTTAGGGTTGGTGACTTTTCATAAGTTAATAGAATATTTAAGGAATAACGAAAATGTGAAACTTATTTCAAATATAACTAAGTAATAAAGGTTGTTGTTAATACTTTATATAAACGGAAGTATAATGTTAAGTTAATGGATACATGTATAAGTTTTGTCGGCTATCATTGACAACCGTGCTGCAGTTAACCCGCCACTGATGGAAAGAGCAATGGCAAAAATGTTAGCCATTTCTTATAAATGTGACTCCAGTGAGTAGTTGGTATACTAACGGACCGGGCAGCCGTTGTCCTACCCGAATGTTAAAAATAATAAATATAAAAAAATAAATAAACATAAACTCAGTTAATAAAATTGCTTAAAAATGTTATATTTTGACAGAAGTTTTAACTTGATTTTTTGTATAGTTTATAATTACAACCCTTACAATTTTCCTTGGAAGAGAGATTTCATAAAACCGGTACTAAACTGACCATTTATGACAAAAGGATTATTCTTGCTGATTTCAAGTCTATAGTTATTAAAACTTCAGAGGTCTCGTCAAGTGTTTGTACGTGTATACCGCTGGAAATCTCATATATGTCATGTTTTATCCATTTGAAAATAAGATATTTACGTTCAATTACGACATATGAACATCATTTGTCAAAAAACGTTGTTTTAAAATTTAACCACGCCACAATAAGGCCAACCAAAATACCATGGTTGCCAGCCCTGTTCATTTTCAATTGCTTCATTCTCTGTCCCTCATTTCAATGATTGTCCAGTATTTTTGGCAGTTCCATTCTTATAAATCACTTTATGTTGTATTTTATTTTTTATATTTTCATTGCAATATTTCATCGTTTTTTTTATTGTTTGTCAATATTCGCGGTCCATAATATCCATATTATTAAAATTATTTGCCATTCATTTTGTCTTTACGCTTGTCAGACTTTTCTTTTTCATTAGGTTAGTGACTTTTACACTGTGTTAGGTATTGTAATTGCTATAATATTAGACCATATGTGCATAGACCAATAGAGCAAATGTGCTTAGTTCGAATGCTGGACGAAATTATTGAAATTTTATTGTCAAATAACACTCAACCCAATTCAAAATCAATATTAATTAGTGCTCGTGATATGGATTGCTGTCACTTTGAATATCTTACCTTATGTGCGTTATTCATGTATGTATTTGGGTGTACATACTAGTATCATGTTATAATGTTGGAGCGTGTAGTTACACATCAGTTGATGTGACCCATCTCTTGATTCAGCTGAGTACTAAATAATGGACGCAGTAATGCGATAAATAGTGTCATAAGTTTCTTAAGAATGTAACCTTGTAAGGTTATCTTCACCACAATTCGTAAGTGCTAATAGTGACGAAGATGATTATTGTTACGTTTTCAGAATGGGTGAACATAATATGTACGACCTTATGCCACTAATAAGTGTACGTTTGGCTATTTTTGTAGCGCAATGATTAAATGTCATCTATAACTTTAGTCATTTCCTAAAAAACCGTAAGACGTTCAGATTTTAGTTAATAGTTTAATATGGCAATGAACACTAACTCGGTTACTGCGTTTCTCATCTCACAATAAATGGAACAGAATTACGAGTTGTGGCGAATAAATAACGAATGTTTTGAAATGATATTCCATGTAATAGCAATGTAGTGTCTTCTGATCACTTGCTATTACCAACTAAGTGAATTAAAGAATAAATGTTCACTACTGGTTGCTTATTCGAAGGGCACGGGTCTCGTGGATTCCTTCTTAGTCCGGACAGCTTCAAGGGATCTACTCTCCCGGCAGTGATGAACGCGCCAATGTTGAGCTGTGGCGCCGGTGGTTCAGTATTCTCCGTTATCTACAAGCCGGCTAGCTTCTCTTCAAAAGATTCGCATTTCGAAATGTTATAGCTAACGTCTGCCACTTGCTAAGTACGGATAGGAAGACTATATGACTGAAAGAACATTATTGAGAATTCTAAGATACGTCAGTTTCCTTACAATATTTTTTTCAGTATTATATATTGTTTTCAACACTAAAAATGTATATAAATTTTTAATCGTAGCCCATTACGGGTTTAGAATTCTACCTTTCACTCCGGAAGTTTAGGGTTCAAACTTTTGAGTAGCGATCTTATCTTTTTGTAGCTTCGTGCATTGGTTACATTAAATTTTTATCATGGGGTTTCGTCTCGAGTAATTCACGAGAATTTCCTGTACACCTAAGTGTTTTCCGTAATATTCAGTAAGTGGTGTTTTGCACAGCATGTTAGATATTGTTCAGCAGTTCCCAGAACTCTAAAACGGGAACGTTAAAGGGGTCGATAAAAAGAGAGCTACATCAGTCGGAGCGCATCAAATTCATATGGCTGAAGGAGCAAGGACGCAAGTAAATCAACTTAAAATAAAATCTAATGGAAGTTTTTTCATCGTAGTATTATGTACTGCTTGGAGGATAAAATGCCTAGACTATGACGAAGCTGCTATCTACCAACGACGACAATTGTAGAGTACAATTATCCTACATTAAAGACCCATGCTTACATTGTATTCATAATTATATATTATTTGATTTATTTATGTTTATTGAACAAAAATCGAAGGTTGGTATTTCTGTAACTTTTAATACAACACAGATTATTTCTATTGTATACGGAAACATATAAATCGAAATAATCAAAACATATTGGTCCAATTACTGGTATATTACTATATAAATACGAATACGCACAAAATACGAATACATAAACTATACCTAATTGTAATTCCTTGCCGGTTCCGTGTGCGCTACATACGAATATGTATTATCTAGAATATCGGTTCCACGTATTGCACCCGATATCATATTATTATATATTTGAAACAAGCCAAAATAGTTTCATAACTAATTTTGCCATAGTAATCCGACAAATTAGTCGTTTTGCTCGTATTTGTCATGATGTTTTGTTATCATGTATTGTGTACGAAATTCGAAATTGAACTGTTTTATTCATAATATTTGTTATCGCAATAGTACCCACCTAACTCAGACGAATATTTTTTATTGCCTTGCAGTTATTGACCCATATTTTAAATTAGTCACGTTGCGACCTATTTGTTTAGTTTAGTTATCAATTCATGAAGCTTAAAATCAATTAGTTTATTGTTTACGGGATGGTGCCGAAGTTCCGATATCATAACTTCAGCCAATTTCGATATGTGAGCAATTGCTTGTCCGATTCCAATTCCGTTCCGCCTTCAATGTGGGAGTTCGATTAGATTACACGCGAATTGAATTTTGCTGCGGTTTTATGTTTGACTAATCTCGTTCCACGATCAAGATAATTGTTAGGTGTAATCCATATACGTCAGCTCTGGGTTCCTTCGCTTGGCTATTCAGTGAATTTGAAGTTGATGCACCAGTGATAGAACCCATTTTCCTGGTGAGCAGAAATTCATATATTATTATGTTTATATATAAATTTTGAAACAGCAAGTCATTTTGAAATGAAAATAAATTACATTAACCTATGCTGACATATACAAAAATGTTAAAATCGTGTGATAAAAATCGGAATTTATTAAATGTATGCTATTTCTTATTCTGCAAATAAATTGTTTGCTTTGAATTGAATTAGACCACTAGATAAGGTCGCTCAATGGAGTATCCATGTAACATCTCAATAATAGCCGAGGTCGGAACGGCTATGTTGAACTGTCTCACTTAAATTTAATATAGATTAAATATAAATGACTCTTAGTAACCGTTTTATAACATAAATTATAAGTAAGTATATTTGATAACATAAATATCTTCATTTTTCTCCATCGCTACAACCGCGAAAGGAAAGATAGGATGGTAGTGTGCTTATTCATTGTGAGGTATTGTTAACATTATTTTAGATTAGACGGCCAAATATTTTTTATTAGTCAATGAATAAAATCTGCCCAACTATTCAGCGTTCTGTAAGTTTAATTTTAGCAACGCGAGGCGTTGCACGCGTATGTTTATCTCATTAGTCAGATATTAATTTCATTCTAATAAGAATTTTAATGCGATGACACAATCAGATGTCGGAAATATGAATCGTTAAAATGTTGAGAAATAGGCCAATTTTCTAGCAGATTAATATTTAATTAGTTTTATTCAGCGGCCTTGAGTGAATCTTTGCCGGATGCACTTTATTTCTCGTTTTGACCCAAGCCTCAATGGACCTGCAGTGCTGACTGACATAATAAGAACCAAGCCATCAATGGACTGAGTGTTTTCTCATCACTAGAGCGAGATTGGAGGTTACTCTACCACGTTTTTTTTAAATTCGAATTCAGTTTAAGTTTAAGGTCGGGGGCGCGGGCGTAACATGCTATTTTTACAAAAATAACTCGGCTCGCTATATTTATTCTAGGTTCATATATAGTACACGTAGTGAGACAAGATGCTAGGCGCACATATTAATGTTATATGGTTTTAGATAACATCAAATAGCCCTATTAGCGCTCGCTATGTCTATAGTCGGTTAAAAAGCTATATTGTTCATTTTTATTGATCGCGTATTACAAATTACAATATTATCATTGTCAGAACTAAATCTTCTATGCTCAATAGTAGTTAATAGAGCGACTAACTTGAGCACCTTTTATAACAGAAAAGACAGAACGCATATTACAGCATTTTATATAAACAATTAATAGTACAGATATTTTTTTATGAACAAAACACAGAGCATATTTACCATATCAAACTTGCGCTTGGGTTTCTAAGTTGAATATTCCTCTTCGCTATATACCCACTAAAACTGGTTTAACGGCATGGTGATTTAACACATCTCACAAGTCGGTTTCGGTCAAAACTTCGTCTTCCGTTTCAAATAACTGTTGAATGTAACTTAATTCTATCTACTGAAAGCCGTCGCAGACTATTAAGTTCACGACTAGAATCCTTTTACTGTACGTAAGAAATTGCATGGATTCTTCACCATTAATTAAACACTTTGATGGCAGCTGCTTCTTTTTGGTAGATAACTGGTCAAATAAACAAATGATTATAAAGTACAATGCAGGTGGTTAGTTTTGAACCCGCGAATAATCGAATGCATGAACGATACTGAAGAATGGAATAGCTGATCACTGGATATGGAGCTTCGAATATACAATTCTTTGATCTCATTACATTTATAAAACAAACTATTCGCATATATTGGTGATACAGTTTGAATGTGAAATAGGAAAAACGGTTTCTTTATTCGTGTATAACGGCGCATACCTATGTCCTTGTTTGTCGTATGATGATATTTTAGTTCCAAATTTGAAGTAATAGCATACATTTGGACATATTTATTTACAAAATACATCGTTACATTTTATTAGTTTAATAAAATGTTTCCAGTTAATAATTCAATTTTCCAATTACGCGTAACGCATGTGTGTATAATGAACGAGCGTGTTGTGTTCGCGAATCATTAATGATACGGCGATTATTATTTATTCATTAGTATCGCATGTCGGATTAGCTCGATGTCTGTCTGGTTTTTAATTGATACAGAGTAATGCGAACTCGTATTTCTTATTAACATTCTCTTAATATTATTGTTTAGTACTTTTCAGTTATTATAAAATTATGATTTTTAATTTCGTATTGACTTGTATGTACGAACTACGAGTGACTATTTCATCGATATAATGAATAAGTTATGATATATGGCATGGGACACCGACTGCGCGAAATACTTTATCTTAGCAATTGATTAAGAGAGCTTAAATTATTCGTAAACATCGCTGTAAAGATCGATATCACCGAACGTAACAGTTTTTAAATTACAACTATCTTTGAATATTTTTGAATTAATGTTATCGACATTTCCTAGTAGATGGCAGCACTTCTCAATATTATCATAAACACGCAGGTACGATCATTCTCATGCTACAACCTTGTTGTGGACATTAGAATTATAACCATAAATCATGAAAAAAAATTAAAGTACTTTCATTTAGAGACCCTTCACACATATGCGATTGACTAGCAGATAGGGCGAAACATTAGAAACGTATTATATAATATAACATTAGAAGTTTATCTCACTCATACAAAAAGTCGACCGTATAAAAATAAAAGGATCACGGTCAATAAAATTATGTAATCGCGATAGTAAGTTACCATCATACCTGTGATACAAATACCAGTATGTAAAACCTTTGTTATAATATCTTTAAAATGTAAATATAGTCGCTGTTCACATGCGGTGAGTTAAAGTTGTATAAAGCAAATAGGTATCAGGCTTCATAACACGCGGGGAATTAATAACACACGGCAGACAATGTAAAAACTGATTTTTTTTCAGCGATTTTACAGAATGAAAGGTTGTGATGTTGAAAATCACGTGATTTAACAGCTTTCATTTACCTTCTCCGAAAATGAAAAGAACTTTACGTTGGTTTCTATAGATTATAAGCTATTGACATTGATCGCAATTTTAGATAGCTTCTTTAACGGTGACGCCATTATATCGTAATGTTCAAATGTCGATTTTTTTCGACTGATTGATCATTCCCTTCATTTGACTTTATTTTTAATTCATCTTTAAAACCTTCGCTGTAATCTAGCGTTTTTTGTTAAACTGTAGTAACTAGATTTCACTTCTTAATTCGTTTTTCGCAAAACGGACTGAACTGGTCAATGTAACTTGTATCTAGAGAATGCCACTAGGCATTAACTCCTCTCAATTTAATAATCAATACAGAATAAATAAATACATATCATGCAAAATGAAATAAATATTCATAGGTGGCGGTGATCACTGCCCACTAGGCTATCACTTTGCCAGTTTCAGCGATAAACAAAAAAGGCGATAAACAAACTTTTGTGTCTGCCTTCAGAGTCGTGTAAAGCGTGTAAAGTTTGTCAACTCTTAAGTGACTAATGCAGACTATTGCGGAACCATTCTCATTCTGAGAGGTGACCCGTGTCCGTGACCGCGATGGGATGTCATATGACATATTGTCATATTCGAACGAACGTGCTCCGTCGGTGCGACTAGCCGCATTACGCTTCAGATGTTGGCGTACCGCATTATATCATATCGATATTAGGGGAATCGTTTTCAGATTCATTCCGAACATATTGCGGTGAGACTTTATATGGAAATGGGAATATATATTTTTATATACTTACAATTGCTCTTTTCTATATTCCACATTTTATACACTTGCATAGTGCGATACGAATCCGTTTAAATATTCCAGATAATGTAAGAAACTGAAATTATTTTTAATTTCCTGTGAATTTTGTCGGTATTTGGAATTTTGATGGATTTGAATTTAAATGGCCCAAGACATTTATTATTATTAATTATGTATGACAGAAATATTATAAAAAAATAATTAAAGGCAACATTTTAAACCCTTTAAAATAGCTGGAGATCATGTTAACTGAATTTGTTTTTATTTTTTGGTTGACTAAAAATTATGGTAAGTTACTTAGCAGTGTCACGCAAGTCTAAGTCAAAGTATAATTTAAGCCCGAAGTTGAAATTACCAATTCTGCGGCAGGTAAATAAGATAACCCAGTTACTAGCTTTCCGATGGGTAAGTAGGAAAAGTTGCGCTTGATAGACTTGACATTTTATTAAGGTTAACCAGCACTAAAGAGAGCGGATTAAAGGGTAGCCCCTGCCGTCATGGTTAGTCACAGCTGTGGCGAAATTTTCACCTTTAATTTGAAAATTACAGCAAAGCTATGTATTGTGTACGATATTTATATCATTGAAGCGAATAATAGCAGATGCATTTAGAGATGTACATTCAAAAATCTCGGTATATTATGTTACCGTCATGTTTCCAACAAATTAGATAGTTTATCGGTTACTATATTTTTTATGCAAAGAGAGTAGCAATAGGGCAGTCACAAGTGGTCGCTATCGCCCACAGACATTTGTAACCGACCTTGAACAGGACTTTTTGTCCTATTCTTGACTGGTCACAGAAGTTTTCCCATTCCTAAGAACTGATACAGTCGCCTCTGGTATCCACGTGGATCCACGCGATCCACGCATAAACAAACTTCAAATCGAAACTGATTATTATAATAACAACTGCAGCTTCGCGGCAGAAATAGTATCGGTGGTACTTGGCCGGGCGAACCGTCGGTTCTAACCACCTACAAAATAGTTCAGTATTCAATTCCTCGCAGGACTAATATCGTAATAATAGCTCTACATATTTATTTCGGCTGTGTGTCGACTGCAGCCTTACTGAAATAATACACGTAACACAAAAGGAGAATTAATCCGTGCGAAAGAATCAGTACTTTAGTCGTAACGAATTTTTCCGTTTATTTTCTATAATGAAATATAAGGCTTTCATTTATTTATTCTTTATTGTTTACTTCAAGTTAGGCTACAAAGGGCGAGCTTAATACCTAATGACATTCTTTACAAGTCCATCCAGGATGTTGGTGGTAAATATATAAATACATTTTCGAAATTACTTTTCTCATTTCAACCGGCGGACGTCCTTAATTAGTGTAGTCTAAACTATAATGGAGTAATAGTAGAATGTACATGAGATGGGTACATCATGGTACATCTATTTTTAACTCCACCAAAATGTTCAGTTTAGTGCAACGATAAGTAGAATGGTTTTTAATATAAGATAGAGATTCGATTATTATTTAACATAGAGAGCAAATATAACAGGATTCTGGAAATACGCGTTTGCCGAATTCATAACCAATTAAACTTACCTCGGTACTGAGAAATATGATCAAATTTACGGAAATCGAAAATGAATTCATAGCAATTTATTTAACGATGTTCTACTTTATTAAGAACTTCTTCCCAAGGGTCTTGATAGCACACATCCGTGTAGTCACTTATAGGCATTACTTGCGTGTGAATAAGCATTAGCGTTTTCTTTATAGGAAGGAGGTGTCTAGGACGATTGAAAGTGTAACACAGCGACAACTTTATTTGTTTTCTATTTCTGTAAACTGGAACGTCCAAGTTGTTGTCGATACGTAGACCAAAAATTGTTTACCGACTTGCTCAGAAGAATCCGAGTGTTATTATAAATAATTGGTTGCAACTTCTCGAAATCGACCTCGGTCAGCATCCTCGCAATATCCAAAACTATTTGCTGACGTTAGATAACGCCATCGATTATAAAATAAAATAAAAAAAAGTATTATTTTTATTCACGTAATAGATCGATAGTAATCTAATCATGGAATATCAGTACTTCGATTATCCTTAAATGAAATACCGCTTATTATGATTACACAGTATTACATACCCCAAACATCAGTTTGGCAGAAAGCCACAGAGTAAATTATTTCATGATCCGACTGAAAGATTATCATAATCCTTTTAACAAACAATATAACTTGTTATGTGCTACGCTTGTGATGTAATATGACACGTTAACATAATTCTCTAATGTCATATTTCAGCTGAGTTTCGTTAGTATTTATGATAACGTTGTCAAACTAATCCTCCAACTGTTTTAAATTGTTTCAGTTATATTTTTGTACTGTTGATTCATTGTGAATGAAAACACGTTGTTGGGACACATTTTTGAAGCATGGCAACCGACCATTCATTAATAAACGCCTAATTACAGTACAGTATACAGCGAGTGTTGACGAACGTAAGAGTCGAGGGAGGCCAAGGCTCTCCTATCTCGACCAAATAGGTTGGGCACTAGCTGATGGGGGAGTCAAGAGCCTCCGAAACCGGCGTGTATGCATGAAGAGACTGATGAATGTAGACGAA
>DWQQ01000931.1:0-10009 GCA_018244775.1 Oxynetra roscius flavomaculata | reverse complement strand
TGTGCTTCCAGTGTCAGTTCCTTGGCTAGTGCTGACACTCCTATATGGAGCATTAACTGAAGAAGATGTAATAGAAAAACCAGTTCTACATTATTTAGTTTATATGATTTTATTTCTAATTGTAACAATTTTGCTATAATATCTCACATCTACAATAAACATCAAATTAGCAAAATGTTTCATATATAAAAGCATTCTGATTATAAAATTGTTCCGTTGCCTTCAAGAAACCAGTGCACCGAGTGGGAGTTTATAACTACTTAATCATATTAATATAAATGGCACTGTGGATGGAATTGAAACAGCGTCGTCCTACAATAATAAGACTTTACAAAGCAACAAATCATGTGCACTACCATGTACACCACTGAGTGCAAGTTCCTCAATATTGAACACAAAGAACTTGCACTCAGCATACAGCTTTTTTTGGGGGAGTTCCACTGAGATTTGTGAGCAATCGTTTGCTGACTTCTGAACATAAGAAAACAAGATAATATAATATTTATATTACTTTTGGTGTGTGGGTTTCCCAAAGTGCTGGAACGAATTCATCCACATTCTCGTATGTCACGGGAATCTCCAGTTGGACCAGCTCAATGTTGTGTTTTTTCTCCAGTTCTTTCTTATTCATTAGTTTGACGGCTTCCCAGCTGGCGTTCACCGGATGTTTGATAAAAGGACCAAAGCCGGTAACGAGAACTATGGGCTTAAAGAGCAACTCGAAGTCTTCACTCATGTTTTAAATGTATCCTACGTTATTTAGTAAATGCAAATAAATGCTATTTGTGCATTTCGTACATTCAATAAATCACCACTCATTGCCGTTTTGTTGATAATGATATGGCTGTCATTTGTGCAGTCAGCTGATTTTGATTTTTATATTGGTACTTTATTGATTTGTGGTGTTAGTGTTGGTACAACATTATTCTAATGCAAAAACCAAACGTGATTATTTAGATACAGATAAGTAAATTAGTAATTTATTAAATATGAAATTTAGTATATTATAAAATTATATGCAGCCAAATTAAAAGATTAGACACAAATAAAGTAATTTAAAAATTGCTATAATCAACTTTGATTAAATGTGGCACCTCATTCACATTTGATTTTTCTGTCACCTATTTTCATTCGCTCTCCGCGATGTCTTCTTGATAGGAAACTTATTTTCTGTATGGCGCGTTTTAATATTTAACAATGTATTCATCCTGATTAACACTACAGTTGTTAATTTATCGTAGTTATTTCAATTGTTTGTTACTGTATATAATATATATATATATATATTTGTCCTAGGTCTTACTAGACGGGTGTTTATCTTGTTTAGAGGTTATGTTAGTGAAGGCACAGTTATTGGGAATTAGAAGAAAATGACCGAAGGAACATTAGGAAGCAACTGTAAAGTAGTGGCGATACCATGGCCACTGGTAAAGAGAAAAGTAGAATGTGCAGGTGCGGCATTTTTACGGTATTATAACATAAAATACCACGGCGAGGACACATTGCTCTTGACGTCAAAGTCGAAGGAGAAAGCTGAGGAAGTCGTGTTCGAAGACAATGTAGAATATCTGCGTAGTTTAGATCCAAAGGAATGGAAGCAACAGGACCATTATGCCGTACTCGGTATGAAAGATCTGAGGTTCCAAGCCACCGATGATGATATAAAGCGCGCGTACCGCCAAAAAGTCCTAAAGCATCATCCTGACAAACGTAAAGCCCAAGGTGAGGATATTCGTAGCGACGATGACTACTTTACGTGTATTACGAAGGCATATGAAATATTGGGCACACCAAAAAACCGAAGATCATTCGATTCCGTTGACCCCCTATTCGACGACTCCGTACCGACCACCGCCGATATCAAGAAGGAAGGATTTTATAAGGCCTGTGGTAAATACTTTGAATTGAACGCTCGATGGTCAGAGAAGAAGAATGTACCCTTACTAGGGGATGAAAATAGTCCTCGGGAACTTGTTGAGAGGTTTTATGCTTTTTGGTATGAGTTTGAGTCGTGGAGGGAGTTTTCTTATATGGATGAAGAGGAAAAAGAGAGAGGTGCAGACAGAGAAGAGAGGAGGTGGATTGAAAAACAAAACAAAGCAGCAAGAGCCAAGCTGAAGAAAGAAGAGATGGCCAGGATACGTGGCCTGGTGGGTGTGGCGTATGGCAATGATCCGAGGATCCAGCGGTTCAAACAGGAAGACAAAGACAAAAAGTTAGCTGCGAAGAGAGCTAGGCAGGTAGTGTCGGGCTTTTTGTAAAACTAATCACTGTTCAGTTGAATCTCAATCAATACACATTGACACATTGTGCTGGAGTATGTTCTACTCCTCCCTTAGTAATGAGACAGGTACATACCCACCAGTGGGTAAAATGGGCTGTAGCCGAAGCTGAAATTTGTCTTACAATTAAGAAACCAGTCTAGTTTATAAAATAAACCACTTAGTCAGGGAATACACAATTAGAGAGCACAATGTTTTTTGTAAATACTGTATGTAAATTATTTGTCTTATTTGTTACAATATATAATGTAGAATGTTGTGCTTATTGCTCCAAAAATTACTTCCACTTCACTTGTCTTTGTGCTGCCTCTTTCGGAATACACAATATGATATATCTGTTACGGAATACACAATAGATAATGAATTTGAAGGAGAGACACCAGATTTTGCATGGACACTTTGGTCTGAAATTCAACTTACTTTTCAAGTAGGGCCCAGAAGAACATTGTATGCAAGTTAAAAATATAAAAATATCAATGATGAGCAGGGATTCCCAAACTATTTTGGGCAAGAGATGCCGTTTCCAAAATGAACTGGTATGTCAGACCCCCATGGCCAAATTACTTTAAAAATCCTATCTCAAATCAAAATTTAACAAAATAAATACTTCAGTCAATCTTCTTAACTTAACTTCTTCAGTCAATATCAGTTGTAATTAATAATTATTAATACAAATTAGGTAAAAATACTTAAGTAGGTAATTATTTTTTGAAAAAAGAAAAAATATAAATGTAAAGCAAAGAATAAAAACGACACATTATTTTGCACAAACTTGTCCACCCTTATTGACTTTCAGAGTGTTTCATCTTGTACAAACTTGTGTCTGCTTAACACACTTGTTAAGTTTTTCAAAAGTACAACAATAACACTTCCTACTAAAATATTAGTCATTCTTACACATTGTTCTACACAAGTTTTTCTGTATTTGAAAGTTTCAATACGAACATGTGTTAATTTATAGGAGTCAATTTTTTAGATCTCGTCATCCCTCAAAATCAGTTTTCGTTTATGTCATCCCCTAGAAATTGACACCAAGGGATGGAAATCAATGACTTTGGGAATCCCTGTTCTACAATATCGTAAAGATGCAATCTTGGTACGAGTAATTGTTTATTAGTTGGTGAGCTTTTTGTTCATTTTGTGTATTATATAAAGATTCTCACTTTTTTCAACAGTGGCCTTTATTACAAATTAAGCTTATTTATTATAAATTTATACACTTGTCGTACTTATAGCAAAGAAAATCTTGTATAATCATTACAAATAATGAAATACGAATATTAATTATGTGGTTACAGGATGCTGTCCAAGCCAAGAAAGCTGAGGAAGAGAGGCTCATTAAAGAAGCAATGCTTGCTAAGCAAAAGGCTGATGAAGCGGAAAAGGCGCGGGTCGAGGCAGCAAGGGCAGAAAGAGAACAACAGAAGAAAAATCTTCGCAAGGAACGAAAATACCTCCGAGATCTCTGCAAAGCAAATAATTACTATGCTCGAAATGAAGACGAAACTGTCTCACATATGGCTGCTGTTGAAAAAATATGTGAAATGATGAAAGTTGTAGAGCTACAAGAATTCATGAAAGACTTGGAAGTAAATGGTAGGGATGCATTCGTTAATACCATAAAAAAATCTGAAGAGAAAGTAGAAGCCGAACGCCAAGCATTATTTGAAAACAAAAAAGCTGAGGAACAGAAGGCAAAAAAGAATTCCACATTAAGAGCACCAATAGAATGGACCGTAGAACATACCCAATTACTAATTAAAGCTGTTAACTTATTCCCTGCCGGCACCAATCAAAGATGGGAGGTAGTTGCCAATTTCCTGAACCAACATGGTCTATTCATGGACGAGAAGCGTTTCAATGCGAAAGAGGTGCTCCAAAAAGCAAAAGATTTACAAAGTTCCGATTTTTCAAAGAGCAGTCTTAAAAAAGCAGCCAATGAAGAAGCATTTGATCAATTTGAAAAGGAAAAGAAGAAGATTGTTAATAATGTTGACGATAATAGTATATCGAAAAATGACGCTCCGAAATTGGTCAATGGTATAGTTAAACCCAAGGTAAATGGGGAAATAAGCAAAGAAAAAGAGTCGAAAGAAGAGCGAACATGGACAAAGACAGAGCAAGAGCTGTTGGAACAGGCAATAAAGACGTTCCCAGTGAGCACGCCGGAACGTTGGGAGAAGATTGCCGATTGTATTCCGAATCGCACGAAAAAAGACTGCATGAAACGATATAAGGAACTGGTGGAGTTAGTCAAAGCAAAGAAACAAGCCGCCAATCTGTCCAAATAACATCAGCTGACGATTAGACACAATTAAATTGAAAAAATAATAAAATTTATACATTTGGCCTTGCACGGTTTAAAATAATTGTAAAAAGATACATTATCTACCTAATTACAGCTAGGAAAGAATATATGTTACATATTTGTTCAAAAATCGTTCGGTCTGGGGCAGAACTGAAAATAAATTTTGTGAGTTATTGTTTTAATAAATTAGTTGCTTGTATATGAACATTTACTTTGAAAGATACCTATTATTTATGTATTAGTCATATTGGGAACAGAAATAGTTTAATTTGTGGTTTCCTTGTAGATCAAATTACATTTATAAAAAAAAAACATTTCTTATTAACTTCTTTAATATTAAACTGCATGTATTTTAAAGACTTGACCCAGTTAGTGCTTAAAGTTCAATTAAATTACCATGTACCATGCGAAACCAACCAATAGCTGCCTTACAATGTTGAATGATTTTCAACTGAAGTCATATATCGCCCCGTCGAAACCATCCATACGACACAACTACGATTTAGTGTCATATTTTTGTATTTATTTTTTGTTTAAAGTGATAAATGAACATAGTCAATTCAAATTTAAATTGGTTTTATTTATTTATTATCTCCTGTAAACAGTATAAATAATTGTATATATCACTGACATGTTTATGGACCACATTGACTTTAAGCCTCAACATTTTATGCTTGTTTTTGCCAAGACTTGTCCGTGGACTTCTGACGTAAAAACCGTTTATTAGTGTTTTGCAGTTCGTAGTTATTAAGTTCCCGGCGACACCAGACAATGTGTCAGGTGGACTAGTAAGGTCTCTCGGAAGCTAATGAAAAACAAAATTCCTTTATCAATGTTCTGTTACTAAATATTATAATTACATAAAATATGCCTTGGTCAGTGGTAGACTACGGCCGCGACGTTTTTTTACAAAAGTTTTAAAAATCAGAGCTAGATTAAAATAAGACGCTAAAAACCAAACAGACGGAATTAAAAGAAAAAAAAAGTTTATATTTATTGAAAATCAATCATTCATATAATATAAAATTACAATTGACTCTATCGTAGATATAATTTCTCGATCATTATTGTATGTGAACTTAGCAGTAATTGCAGCAAAAAAAAATATTATTATTGTTAAAAATACAAATTTTATTGTTACTAATTCTATTGGACGTCATTGGCTCACAGAAGTGTAACGAGTGAATTTGTGATTTAGTTGAAATTTAAGTGGCGCCAGTAATCTTATGCCAGCAATACAGCACAAGACACTAATATATTTGGTTTCATGTAAAAAAATTGTAGGTAATATTCCGCACACACATTTGCTTTAAAAAATTCTATCGGAATTGTAGTTTCCGTCCTAAAAAGTCTGGTCACGAGTACCTACTTTTAATAGACGAATTGGAAGTAGAGTTTTTACATTTAGAACGTATGTAAGGTACTAGATTATTGCTTTGTTTTCTATAAACTTAGCTATGTTCGACCTTATAGTAATTACCAATCAAAATTATCTATCAATGCTTGCAAGCTGTTATGTAAATTATATACGTGTAATATATATATAAATTATATTAACATTTAATCTGTTAGTTTTATGTTACAACATTGGCAAACGTTCATATCAATGACGGTAATCAGTCCCTGCCGGCTGGCACTTGTATATCAATCGTATAATTTCCATGTAATAACTGTTACAGATCCGTTGCTAGTGCCCAGAGCTCTGTGTCCTAAGTGTTTTTGTGTGAACAAATAGATACGAACTGTTACACGCTGAAACATTACCAAACGTGGTTCATCCGCATTCAATGTTGGAACTCATTATTTGCCACTTGTGCTTATAGTCGATATAACAAAACACGTCTGACGACAATAGTTTTTATCATTCGGTTTACTCTCGACAATTTTCATGGACTTTTGCCATATGGCAGATTTGTATATTGGGTAGGTTAGAGTTTATTGAAAGGTAATATGTTTTCAAACAATCGATAGATATATTATAAGCCGGAGTTTAAAGACGTCGAACCACTATATCGTGCGTCTACTAGAAAGTAATTAACATAACTCCTGCCGTGTATTTACCTACTTATGCAAGTAGAGATGGTCGGAACGTAAAATAAGTAATTTAAGTACCGTTATATTGAAACAAATATTAGCAGCTCTTTGGAATTGTTTTTCGTCATTTTCAATTTTTTTTTCATTACAATATGCTTTAATTTTAGAAATAATATTGTTTCATAACTGGATATAAAAATAAAAAAAGTCCAGAATGCATAAATTATCAATTACGAGTTCTATTAAAACTAATGAAGGCTGTAAATTACGTGCGAAACTAGAACGAACATTTATTTCCGCGCCAATCTGACGTTAAAGTTAACCAAGGCATAAAATATTGCAGTTTGCGTTAGGATTGATATTGAATAACTCGCTTATTTCAGTAAAATGCATAAAACACTTTAAAATTATCTACTTAGATACATTGTACATACAAGAAATTAATTTTCTTCCACGTGCATCGTTAAACTCGATTAAACATACAATAAATATACAAAACCATTGCCTTCTTTCATTTCAGAATAGTTTCTTCATATTTAGAACTATTATAAGTTCTACAGAGAAGCACGTCAGGTTTGTAAGGACAGAGTTGTTTGGCACTCCGTGCTCTCTGCCTACCCCGCTAGGGACCTGGCGTGACGGTTATTTATTTTATTTATTTATAAGTTCTTCTATAGTCCAGGGCAGACATTAACAATATATAAATACATAACAGCTTGATAATATATAAATACTTAACAGCGTGCTAGATTACAGCTTAACAACTAAAATATTGGTGTATAATCAATCATAATATTAAGTTATACATTCAAGTTTGGTTCGGTTCCGTTAAGGCACGTTACAGGCCGTAGATTCTTTAAAGCTAATCATTACTTACAGTATAATACTATTCTAAATTACAACAAAGAAATAAAATTTTAACATTTTAGTTTTTTCCGTAAATTCATTCATTCAATTTTAATAGCCAGTAACATATGGTGGCAAAAAGATTCAGAGGTGCTAAAATCGCCGCGCCACCTTAGCTTTGCAGGGTTAAATTATATTGTATGGTTGTAAATTGCCATATTTCTTATGTGTTTCTCACTTACATCATGAACTGCTATGAAAGTTACCCTTTATAAAAGTGCACCAAAGTTCTTTAGCTATTAAAAGAGAATTAGTGACAAAAATGATATTTTCAACAGTCTTTTTACGTGTAATGCAAAGAACACACTCCCTTAGCTGGTGCTTATTATAACATTAATAAATGTCCACAATACAATAAATTCGGAATTGACGTTTAATTAGAACTAACATATATAAATTTGAGCCTAGGAAAAAACATATATTCAAAAGAAAAATATGCATAACCGAGCACCATTTGAGGCACTTAACAAACAGTAAAATCTGCTTACAGTATACATGTTATCATAATGCTCCTTAGTGATTTATACTCACTAGAATATTAACTGTGAATAGAAGATATACGCTTTAATATTTAATTATTTTAATAATAATATACAGAAGAGGTAAAACTATATTGAGAGAGCTAAAAAAAGATACTTTATTTGCATATAATTCTCGATGCAAAGAGACTGTTTGATAATGTGCACTGTCTGTTTTTATATTTATTAGTAGCTTAGTCATCTGTCTGGTCACATATAGGCCTCTTGTATTTATCTAACACTTAACAATTTACTGGAATAGAGAAATTGAGCTGGCATAGATTAAAGTGCGGTAGGTAATAACACTACAATTTTACAACATGTATGTTTAGTTTTGGCAGTCTCTGACAATAAAGGTAGTAATTACTTTAGAAACACAATGGAAAAACTGAAATACAATACATGGTTGGAAAACTTAGTGTAATAAATATGACTGTTACAAACTACAATAAACATACAAAATTGGAGATTCTTCATTTAATTAACAGTTATGGGAGACTTTAGTAAAAAATATCTTTCTAGTAGTAATAATCAGTTCAGCCTTCAAAGTTGAAATATAAAATTAAGTACAAAAAAGATACGAAACTTGAGTAAAATGTACAATGTAAAAAACGAGATACTGTATCCATCCCGCTTTTACCAAATATTATATTTTGTTTTGGTTAGTCAAATGTTCTAGTAGCAAGAACCCAGTGTTCACTTTGTAAAGCAATAATGATGCAAGTGAAACTCGCGAAAATATTTCTAAACTAATATTATTTTTATATTGTAGTCATGTTAATAAAATAACTTTTATAAAAAAAATTGCATACATTTGAATGAAAATAAAAAAGCCAAGCATTTTCAACATTCAAACTGTTTTATATATGTCAAAGTCTATGAATATATGAATAAAATGTTTCATGAATATGTTGAGCAAAATTTTATGACCAGCTAGCTGGCGGGAACTGAAATATTATTGTAATAACATGTGAAATTTTATAATTTTTCCAATGTATCTAATAGAATCACACATTCGGAATGTAAAGTAAAAAACTTACAGCTAAGTTAAGGCACACCTTGAATAATATAAAATGGCTCGTTGGCTCCTTTTCTGCAGGTACTGCTACAGTTTATAGATAATAAACAATTGCTTAATCAAGATAATCAATAATTTGAAAGTTAAACAATGTGTTTGTTCACCATTATGTGAATTTAAAATAAAGATCGTTGTAAAGTCTTTTTCAAATGAAGAATATTAGTGAGCTGTAATAAATAGGTAGTAACTTTAATAAAGACTTTTTGTCTTTATGAGTACATCATTTTTGGACTGTTTATCGTATAAATCAAAAATAAAGTCAAAATCAAAGTAATTAGCAGCATTCATTCATTAATTTATAAGTGAATTGAATGATAATTTATAAATTAATTCTTTTTCAAAGATATTACCTTATCCTATCTGCCATACAGATCTCTGAATATAATCCTTGTATTTAAGTTATCTATATATGGAACCTCGCAGGAAAATACCAATTCTAACCTTTTAATACAGATGACTCATATGGACTACAATTCAGTATTCAGGATATCTGGCACAAAATCAGGTGACATTTTTGTTTCTAATAGAAAATCAATAGTTGGAAAGTACAATAGAATATTATAATTAAGCATTTAGTAATTCAAATAGACTCTCATGTAGTTACCCAATGCAAGCTAAACTGAACTCTTTTGATGAGCCATAAAACAGATATTACTTAAATAAGTTAAATAGAATTTCAATTTATGTCCAAAGTCAGTGTAACTAATTGATTATTAGCTTATGAAATTACCAATGGTAATTGGTAGGAAAGTTTTATTGTATCTTGCATCCTCTTCTTTTCTTTTGCATGTCAGCTTGCTTGTTCTTTTTTTTAGCTAAGCCCTCTGCAGTAATGTCTGATATGACTGATAACCGTTTTGAGGGATCTCCCTTGTCATATCTA
>DWQQ01000930.1:0-10011 GCA_018244775.1 Oxynetra roscius flavomaculata | reverse complement strand
GGGTCATATTACGATTGTCCAAATGTAAGCCAAGAATAAAAATATACCCAATTTCAATTCTTTGCTAATCTCAATATCTAATTCAACAATTTCAAGGTATTTGACATAATTCTATCGCTAGTATGAAAGAACTATTCCTTTGTGGTTTTTCTTTTTTTTTTAAATTGTGTCAGTCATCACTCAGCGTATTTTGTATCAGTTCTATTTTGTTCTCTGCTTACACATTAACAGAAGTATTTAACCACCGTCCATCGAACATCACTTTGTATTGGTTTGCTTTATGCACAAGTACTAAATAATTGCATTTTTTTAAATATATTCGCGTATTTCGCTGAGATTATTACCCAGTTGAAGTATTTATCCACTGCATTGATTTTAAAAAGCACAAAAAATTGCAATTTATCAATAAATACCTCTATTTAACACTTTACAGATAATTTTCAGGTTTTCAAAGGCGTTCAATTACATTTCTATTCATCCCTTTTGTTATTATTTCATCGGCGAGACCTTAAACTGTACTCCCTTCGAATTTTACTACGCATCACCGCGATCGGCCACAATTGACGCTTATTATAATATATAACTCATTTTATATACTAAGAACTTATCAAAAGTATACGAAAGATTAGAGAAAATACCTACATAAAGAAACTGAGAGTAAGTTTTTGCTGTACATAGCGAAAATGAATCAGGCGGTAGATGTAAGGAAAGTAATAACGTTTGGCTGTCATTCCTGCTACTGCTAAAAACAGCTAAGAAGATTGTTTTACATAGAAGGGCCTGAATTATGACCTATTTTAAAAGGTATTTAAAGTATAGAGTTGTACTGTCAAGCCAGTATTGGAGTTTATATTAAGATTGTTTATTTATTCCAATATAATCTGTTGAACTTTAATCCGTAATAAAACACAGCGAGTGAGTGAGAAATGCTCTTGTCAGGTTATATATGTATGTATAAAAATCATTTGCATATTTCAATTATAAATATTTCAATGTCCAAGGAGCATTGTAATCAAGTTATTATTTACAAATGCATAAGCTGATTGTTTTTGTCGATTCTTAATATAAAAGAAGATAAGAGGGTTGCAAGTTAGACAAGGAAAAGAGCAACATTATAATTATTTCAAGTGACTGCGACTAAGTAAATGTAGTTGCCTACTTTTCCCGATTTCTGTAAGATTTATTGAAAATCTCTCCTGTAAAGATGACAAATTCGTTTTTTTGTATTGGATAACTGATTGGGAAGCGCATGTCATTCTGTTACTAAGATTTCAAAATATTCTCATATCCTCGTGTAAAAGGACTATTTTAGTATGTAGCAGATACAAAGCATCACGAAAGTAGGTCATAGACTTACATACATGCCTTCGAACCTGCGTCGCTATAATCTTCGGCCTGGCCAGCTTCGAAACCTTGTTTTCGCTCGTAATTGGATTTATTAGACGGTTCCATCAACCGTCGAGTAAGCCGACATATTGTATGGTTTCCGATTTTACTACTTTTTTCATTTACATACTTCAATTTTATTGTTTACACTTATAAATCATATAATTCATATTTATCGGTCTACTGAGCATTGTATTGTATGTATATTCAACATCTGCAATTCTTTTATTGTTTCATTATTGGAACTTAAGTCTCCTTGCAAAAGTGAAGGGTTATGATATAATTTTAAACTATGTATTATAGTATTCTACGCTAACCGAATGAAAGCTGCCTTGATATATCTTAAACAAAGTTATGATGATTTCTAAGGTGTGCAGATTTCCTTGTGACGGTATCCTTCACAATTATAACAAGTCATATTTATTATAAAACGCCGGCAGCTTGCTGTAGTCGGAGAAGATATTAATGAGGATTATTAAGGTATTAACGGGCTGATATTGACACACACGATAGCTGTCACGTGTGCTCTTTATCATGCTAAAGCCATACTACAACTTAACTAATTTGAGTCAAATTTTATTTTTTTTTAATTTAAAAGAGCGCTGCTGGCTGGGAGTTTTTTTAACGGATCAGGAGAAGCAAGTACGCGTTCATTCTTCGTAATGGTAGTGATGGAAGTAATCGGGTACATTGGACGTATGAAATTTTTTTAATGTTTTCTCGTATACACATTGTTCAGATCGGTGACGTGTTTGCCCCGCGCCTTGTTTTAGATCGTTTATTCTTTCCTATTTTTCCAATCACTTTTCACAAAACTATGTCCGACAGTTTATTTTAAACAACGGTAATTCAGCTTATGAGCGACGGACCAAGAATTGTTTGTTGATGTTCACTTCCGTTTCGGTGGACTTTATGCTTTATTTTATAAAAGTAGTGGTTGTCGTTCCTCAAGATATGTTGTTATTCCTAAGGAATATTTCATAATTTATTTATATACTCATAGGTTCAGAAATTACAAATTAAGCCTGCCCTTTGATTGCGTTTGCGTGTCGCAAACACTAAGCCGATTTTGTTTAAAATGTTCTGAGATTACTCAAACCTTGAGAAAGCGCGTAGATTTAGAGTACTTTTAATAAATCTACCTCTTAGATCTTGTCTTAGGGAATATATGATGGTGTAGAAATTCATGTTCACGTAGATAACAACATTTTTCGTCGCATATAAATATATACACAGTGGCTCTTTAAACTTAGTAAATAAATTTCACATCCGTTGGCAGCTCAAACAGAAAACGTGAGATTTTTTTTTGTTGCCGGATCTTAATATAACAGGTTGAAGGGAAACGTTTAAAGAATAATCAATACTCAAGAGTGTTCCGACGAGGCAGTGAGTACCTAAATAAACTTTGTGGTTAGAGCAGCGGTCACGATGGCCGTCAATCTGTTCCGTGCCAAAGGTGTTTAACCCAAATATTGGGCCACAGACTAAACATTTATTGCCAAGTTTATGCTTAGCTATATCGAGAATAGAACAGTCTCCCGCAATAACTGCAGGCCAAAGAACATGCGTGGCATTTCTTCTATGAGGAACTCTGTAGAATAATCAAGCGAGGAGAAGCAATGAGTTTTATTTGGCATCTTTTTCTACCATGCAAAGCAATGTAATGCAGTCCTTAACTCACGGCCGTGCAGATGTTCAAGCAAGTTTGCAGCCAGTCTTGTTCAAATCAAATTGTTTAGTTAAATACTTCATTTAAGCTCGTGTTTCTGATCATGTCACAAATTATTGTGTAGCTAAAAGTGTAAAGCCCTTTATACAATTGTATTCTATTTACCGGATCTATCTGATAGTATATTATTGTTATATTCTAAGTGATAGAATATTATTCCATGTATTACAATATTATTGCTCTCGAAATACCACGATAACTGTGACCTCTTGAATTTTTGGTCAGAATAGAAACATTTGTCTTCAATTTTATTATTTGTTGGTGTAACCAATGAAGCAGTATTATTGAACATATTCCAGTCACTGTGAACCTTTGCTTATATTGCCTGTGTTTGAGTATAGGAGACATACTTAATCTACAGCGTCAAGGTTAATACCGTGAGCGGTACAAAAAAACCAATTCTTAATTCTTCATGTGCCATCGCATTATAATAGTACGTTGCTAGCATACATATGCATATATTTCTTACTATACTTAACATCAGGTTGCAATTCAGTTCTTTAGAGTTTAACAAAAAGTTAAATCCTATTAAGAAGCAAGCTTACTGGCAAACTATCCCTTTTTGTTTGTCCTGTTGCAATAAAGTATATGTATATTTCTAAAACGACTTCAGATAACGCTGACAGTGTTATAGGCGGTGGGGTGGCAAGGTCCTAAAAATATGAGAGACTTTTTGATATCTACCAGGGTCAGTTAAGTAACATATTTATTTATTTCGTTATGTTTTTTCATTTCTTTAAATATATTTTCAAATCCTTTCCGACGTCTAATATTTATAAATAATGTTACATAATACTTTTATGTTGGGCACATATCATCATCGCTTTCATTTCAGTCGCCAATATTGGGGACCTAATTATCGAGTAATTCAATAGCTCGGAAGTGCTAATAAATTTTAACTGACAGTTGGCAACAGGAGCGAGACGCTCTGCCAATACTTTCGAATTCCGTAATGGTAATGTAGCGGAAATTCGTTAAAAAAATATCACGTGCTCCCAATTGTGAATATTGATCATGATAATAAAGTACTCGTACCTAGTATGTGACTCGCTTGGCACTTTGTTAGTTTAGTATATACTAACTACTTGCAGATATAACCATGATTATGAGCCGTTTATGGGCGAAGTTCTACTTTTGACAATTTAGCACTACCTTTTTTTAATTGAAACACGCTTCGAAACAGTGATAATGACATTCAAATAAACTTCTTTGTTTTGCTACGTAGCATGCTTAATCTACTATATTGTACTATTACAATAGGGTTTTAAGACGAGCTATTACTCCCAATAGGTATGTAAGTCCGAAGTTATGTAAAATAAAATTTAAAAGAATCGAATAAATAAATAATGTCTATACTGCAGTAATGGGGAAAAAGTTAGACTGGTTTTTATTTTAAAATAGTTTCTACTTAATACGTACATACATTATACAGAAACCTATACGATCGTTTATGAAATTATTTTATGTTTGTTTGCTCGCTCATTGCACAATACTTGACGAAATGTTGTGTGGTGACGACCTATTTAGGGATGTATGATACTTGTTGCGGTGAGCGAATCCGCAGGTAATAAATAGTATTACTGATATATATATTTCAAATTCACTGAATTTAAGAATATTAGACTTGACTGGGTGAAAGTCAATTGTAAAGAAGTTACAACCGTTATCTGACAAATAAGGCAATTGACAGATAAAAAAAAGTGTTTCGTGATTTTTTGTTCGAAATGCCACTACTGAGACCTATTCACGGTCTTTCTGAAAGCGTTTTTTATAGGAAGACGTCGTAATTTATATTCTCGCAGACGGCTGCTCGGTTCTTGGCTCTTTTTTTTTCAACTTTGCTCACCAAGATCGTGTTCCTGGTGTTTTATATTTTATCAATGGGCACTGTGATTAATATACTGTTAACCAACGGGTATTTTACTCGTCGTTTCTGAACAAATTGATTACTATGTTCGTATAGAATACTTTGTACTTCAGGGCGTTCTTAACTATAATACCACATCATGGGTTCTTGAACTGATGTTAAACGGACATTAAAATAGAAACGATTGTTAACACGTATAGCCAGCATAATGGCGCTCAAATAAATCAACGGAACGGTCACTTGCGTCTTCTTGGCGCAACGGATATAGAACTTCAGGGTCCGACGTGACGTGCGCGTGTTGAATGAGGAGAAAGATTTTGTATGTTTGAATAATTAAAAAAATATATACCAGGACCCTTTTGGCATTATTAGTACCGTTCCTTTGTCCTGGGTCCTATAGTGCTGTTTTTACTTATGTTTTCCAGGTTTAACTGAATTACATTGTGCAGTTACAAAGACACGTTACAAAGTTGTCTTTGTGGATTGTCTTTGTCTTGGATTCAAATGTTTATCTAAAAACTTCTACTCAATGACAGTAACAAATGGATTTCTAGTCTTAAGAACGTGGTTCAAATACCTAAGGAAGGTGTGTTCACCCTAGCTTTTTGTGAGCTGGACACAAAAATAGCACCGAATTTATTTATATATGACGATTTCATGAAAAGTATGTATTAATAATTGTGAAAATTTCTGACCACAGATAGATATATGTATAAACGTAATCGTGGATGTTTTTGTAATTGTTCAGTAATAGACTGTCAATTTAAAAAGAGAGTGTAT
This sequence comes from Oxynetra roscius flavomaculata, assembly GCA_018244775.1. Lineage (NCBI taxonomy): Eukaryota > Metazoa > Arthropoda > Insecta > Lepidoptera > Hesperiidae > Oxynetra > Oxynetra roscius. Next base: position 4,249 of record DWQQ01000930.1, on the reverse strand, counting down.
TAGTAATTTCTGTTCGCTTTTTACTCTGTAGCGTTTGTAAACAATGCGGTATAAAAATGTATTTGCCAGAAACGAAAATAAACTTCCAACAACTGACGAACGGTTAGGTATAGGTGCGGTGGAGTAAAATTTCTATTTAAATCTGATGAGCTCGTATGTAGCCTAATAAAATGAACTTAGTTTTACTCCCTTTTTGTTTGGAATTTATGAAATTAATATTTGCCGTATTCTACCCATCTGTCGATAAGTAGACATAGATTTTATATACGGCTGAAATGTGCCATATTTGCCATCAAATGTCATTAATTGATTTGCTGACCGTAATCGGGGATACTCAACTTGGTTTACGCGTGAATGTCTCAAATGCTCACGCCTCCAGGTTCTGTAACCAAAGCATGCATAACGGTCTTGATTGTTCACATATTTGCACGGGTGTGTTATAATTATGAACACCAAAAAATTATTCACTAATACATGATACTTTCAATAATTACTGATATGTTATATTTAAAAAAAAGAGAAATAATTACGTTTTAGATTAATGTGTGTTTAATATTTTTTTACGATATTTTAATAGCACAAGATGTTTTGTTTGTCTTGTCATTTGTCGGTCAACCACTTGGCAGCGGCTCGTGTCTACCAGACTATGGGTTAAGATGCCGTTGGATATGACAATTATGTACGGTACAGACAAATGCTGATGTTTGTATCTATATCCATATGAATATAAGCGTTTCATTTTACTTGTGATAATCCGATAAGTCGCACTCAACTCAATCTATATAGCAGTTTTTTTTTAATTTCACCATATTGCAAATTGAATGAATGTATTTTGAAGAAGGGAACATACTAGTAGGTCGATATTGCAATGGACTTTGAAACTGATCATTTAAATGTGTGTGCTTTTGACGTCTATAAATTGTGTGTATCCATATGCTCGCAATAACGATATAAAATCTGTTAATCGCTTTAAAAATAACCCCAGTATTTTGCTTTTGTTTATCGCTTCAATTTTCGTCGCGATTTTCAAATGCCGTAAACCTTTGGCAACACACTCCTATGTTCACGAGCACGCATTCGACTTACGTCACTTCGCATTAGATACTATTAGATATTTGAGAGTATAGAATTATATTAAGTATCTACAGGGAGCGATAGCCTAGTGGCTTAGATTTTAGCCTCTCACGGTGCGGGGCCTGGCTTCTAATCCTGGCTTGTACCTTGCTCCTTACAAAATGACGTGTGTTTTAAAATTAAATATAATTTGCTGTAACAGTAAAGGAAAATATCGTAAAAAGATCTGCACATTTTCGAGTTGTTTTATAATGTTCCCTCAGGCGTCTGAAGTTTGTAAGCCCGCACGTGGGCAGCGTTGCGGGCTATGACCGTGACTCTTCTCATTATAAGAGGAAACCCGTGTCCAACTGTGGAACAATAATAATGGTTAAAAATAATGGTTAACACCGATGATCCTTTGGGAGTAAAGGCATTAGACATTTAGCACTCTAAATTTACAAAATACTCTTGATAGGCCAGATTTTAATTACATATATGTACATATGTCTAATGTCATCACACTTACTGTTGCTTTAATACTCAACTCTGGTTAAACTCTAGTTTTTTTCTATGTAATATAATTCGTATTTAATAACAGCTCGCCTTTTTCTAAGAAACGGGTATTGAATAAGTGGCCTTTATTTCATCTTTTTAATATATAATTTCAGCTCATTGATATGGCCAGCTAACTGATATGATTGAATGATTTTATTATCGACCATATATCTATTCTGAACGTCAATTCAATGGTATGTTATGACAATGGTTTTCGTTATTAAATTGTTAAACTTTGCGCACGATTTAACACGTGTTGAGCCTAACAGCTTTCTGCACAGTGATATAGATGAACTTTGGTAGATTTAGTAATTTGAGGCTGAGTATTTACTTTGGAATTACTTTTACTCGAGATTGCTATAGATATAGTACTATTGTGACTTTTTTCATTTTCTACAGTCTTTTAATTTCTAATTGAAGTTCCGTATATTTTCTTGCTTTCCCGACTTTTTCGGATTGTAAATTATGGGTATTTGGCATTGCTATGTCTGTTATACATTTTATGTTTATCCATAAGAGCGATATCTGGCCTATTAGTATAAAATGTGTGATTCGTAAGCATCGTGCGGTCGTAATAAATTATGTGGGTTTTATTTTATAGAAAAGCTGAGAATGTATATCTATGCTATGGTATTTGTGGATCCTTTGAGTTTATATTTCATTATTAGCTTTTGATGTACTATGGTGCACACCTAAATATCTCTGTGTGTGTTCGTTTTATGTCAGTTTTATATGTGTGGGTATTGTTTCAAGCTTATGTAAGCTTTTTATGCAGATATCATTAGAAAAGAAACTCTCCTTCGGTATGAATTTTCGGTGGTCCTTTGTTATTATAACTGCCGCTATAATTGCCAACATAAACACTTCAGTTTCAGGCAACACTGCCGCAGTTCCTAGCCATTTGTCAATTTGCTCTTATTCCACTTCTTTGTCAATATGGTCTTTGTGAATATTTATATGTGATGTTTCATGCAATTCTTATTTTCTTATTTTATTTTATTATTACTACTACGCCACTGATTTAATCCAGAAAGAAGCTTACATTTTAATATATACTTTAATCAAATTCGCATGTTTTGCGAAAATCCAAGTTAAATATTTACTCACATCTATAGGCAAAGCGATCCATCATTTGGCTCTAAAGTTTATACGTTTCAAGGCAAATATCCTGATGTGTGAAAAAATACACGCAGATGTATGTTATGGTGTAGGAAATTATAAAATGTACGATAATCATTACACGTACACCGTACACGAGCCCCTTTCTGCTCCTTCTATTTAAATATTGATTGCACAAATACAGAAGGGTTCATTGACTTATAAATATAGATATTCAAAGAATTAAAGAATTTATAAATATATATAAATATATATTTATAAATTAAAAATTAAAGAATTAATTAAATCATCGTATTATATTTGAGATCATTTAACGGTCCTTAAGAACAATTATAATGGTTGTAAACAAAAATGTATGTTTGATGTACGAATGTGACAATCTAGAAATGTGTTTCATTATCGAATCTTATATTGCTCCACTGTTAAAAAAAGTGGGAGACCCAGACTGAGAAGGTTTACAGTTTGAAGAATATTTAAAGCTTAACCACGCTGGCAGAGTGTATAATAGATACCATGGATATATAGTACATTCAACACTTGAATATATATGACGATTTTTTTATCTAACTACTTGTAGACGTAAGTAGTTAGTGAAAGATTGACAATGAGGTAGTTCTAATGAATTCTAAGTGCACACTACGCACCAAATCACGACAGTAAACAAAGTAGTTATCTAAAAATAGTACCTTAGTATGACACACCCACGTTGTTACCTTATAAAATCCTATTACTCTATTGTTGCCAATTGGTTTTATTTATAACTCAATTGACATATGCTCGGTTTACATGTCGTCGGTGAGTCACTAATCTTTCATCTTAAGCATATTTTCGTATCCGCTTACAAAACAATTCGCTTTTATGCAGCATATGTTATAACAATACTATTATATCTCACGAATATTCTTAAAATAATAAATATTATTTGAGATCATTTTCGAATACAAGTAGTACATTTTTTTATTAATTACTCTTACATTTTAACGCGCAAGAATATATATGAGCATAGCAGATGTTTCTATGTATAGTTAAAAAACGAAAAATATAAAAATGAGAAAAACGATCTGCATACTGTTACTTTCCAAAAACTCAATATGTTAAATACCTTGTTTGAAATATGACCACTCGTGACTGGCTACATGCCCGTTTGGTACTCTCTGCATATAAAAAAACAGAATAGAAAGGGCGTAATAAGCTTTACACAAGGTATATTGTCATTAACTAAAATTAACTATGCATATTAAGATTTAAATTTACACAAATATTCGTGTCTTTATCTATATTAATAGGAAGAAGAGCCTAATTACTCTTTTTTATAAAAATGATGATGTACAGATGACATTAGGGGTGTTACTAATCGTGTTATGTTGAACATAGAATTTAAGGCGTATTAATAGGTATATGGGTTCTTCACCGACAGGCGTACACATTGATGTGCTGAATGCTTTATGCATACTGTATTATTTGTTCATAAATAAAAAAAAAAATAACCGTCACGTCAGGTCCCTAGCGGGGTAGGCAG
>DWQQ01000929.1:0-10014 GCA_018244775.1 Oxynetra roscius flavomaculata | reverse complement strand
CACAGACGCTGTTTGAAGGGGTGGGCCACTAGATTCCTTTTTATCCAATTTCTTGTTATCCGAATCCTGGTTAGACAGTAAAACATCAGCAAAATTAGATAAACGAGGAAAAAAAGAACGATATAATTAGTACTGAACAAATATTCGTGTGCGACTAGGTATCAAATGTAACTATATTTTTTATTCTTAACGTATAAAATAGCTTTGTTCCCATTTATTAAAACATTAATACTTTTGAGATCAAAAACTATAGCGTTTTTATGACAATTCAATATGTGAGTAAATGTTATAACGAGTGATAGTATCTCGGCGAATCCGCATTGCAACAATTTTTTAATAGAATAATATATAATATAGATAAATAAAAAACATTTTACCTTTTTGAAATATCCACCGTGTAGCCGCATGTGGCCATTGAGGGCGGGTATATTTTTGAATTTGCGATGACACAAGTTGCATTCTACCGGTTTTAAGTCGTTGACGCGCACGCTGCTCACCGCTCCGCTCGTCGAGCCTCCGCCGCCGCTGGCGCTCACGCACTTCGGACTCGCCTGGTGTGCCTGTTTCATTTACGATAACTTTACAAAAGTTTGAAAAGACTTGAAAACTGTATTACGCGCTTTGTAATTTCAAGGTACCTATAAACTTTCCATCTTACTCTTTACGCTTAATATTCCAAGTTAATTAATGGATTTTGATGGTCTCGCGAAATCTCTGACGGTTTAAAAGGGAAGTTGTAATTATAGGTCAATCTTGCGCTCTCTAAACAGCTACTGTAAAATTTAATTAATTATATATTTTTTTAATCAATCTAGTTAACATATTTGTTAAAAAGCATGATTTTTGTATTTGTTTCGCTTCCGAAAAAAAAACCATTTATTCAATTATCTAGAGTTTATTTTCTTGCAAATATTTTAGTATATATACTTCAGAATAAAGCAATATCTCTTAAGCGACATGATAAGTTGTATTTTGAGATGTAATTTTTGAATTACCTTTTTTACCATGTGTTACCCGTTTTTTTTATTCATGTTTTTCGTATAAGCATATGCGAGTACTTAAGTTCATACGTAGGTTCGCTTACTGAAACCCGTATTCCATTGTGTGTTAGTAAGCCGCGGTACAAATATTTCGTAATCCCAATTCAATTAGTAGACTTCCCAAACATTGAAAAATTCGAAAAGAAACATAATTTATGTGATGATAAAAACATATTTTAATTCGCATTTGAAATCCGTATTTGAATTAAATATTATGCTTTTCTTTTATATGCGTAATTCATTTCAATTAATTCATTGAAATACTTGCAATACATTTAACTTATACGATTTTATTTGTGCCGCTGTAGGTTAATTATATTATATCGTCGTTAATTATATCGTAAAAGACGAGAAATCTTTCCGTTAGATCATTTACGCTAATTCGTGGAATGTTTAGAATAAACGACTGAGATTAAGTAACAAAAGGGACATATAGTGTTGGCAACCAAAACTTGGGCGACTCTTTGTCCAACCAAAAATAGTCAAAGTCAAAATAGAATAACTTTTGAATGGAGCGTTATTTGAGCAAGTGGACACCACGCCAATGCAAGAAATGTTTTAACGGCGGACCGATTTAAAGTTTTTCAATTCTCCAAATTAATTGGGATCAAAAAAGAAAAAAAAATCCATTGAATCACATATAATTTTTTACTACATTTAAAACAATCTTAATTATTTAAAGCATTGAAGAGTCCACAACATTTGATTGTCAGCTTGTCTCATAATTAAATAATCTTTTTTTATATAATATGTAATTGCTCTATGGGGCTCAGACAAATACCTTCGTGCTGTTTACCACACAGAGATAAGATACTTTCATCTCTAAAATTTGTGAAAATTTCAGAAGCCGTTAGTCGAGCATAATATTTAGGTGTAGAGTACTTAAGCTTTCATATCTAAAAGTGAGAACTTTAGACTACACCAGCGAAATTATAATACATATTAAAGACTTTGTTAGGTCAATGTTTTAAACGTAGAGTATCCGAAATTGGGATTATGTTTTTCCACTCCGCCGAATAAATATAAATGCCTGTTTACATTTCGGCTTCACTCTGCTTGTAATTGAAAAATTTGCTTTTGAAATAGCGTTAAAGAATCTGTAATGCATATGAATTACAGATTTGTTTTCTTAACTTTTTTTCATGTTTTCTATTCTAATTCACTTCAATTCTGATAATACCGGTAAGTGTCTCGAGGGCACAGCTGATATTCATAGCTAAAATCCATATCGAGTTTGAGTTAAGTAACTATCATTTGGAACACTTTCTTGATTGCCGTTGGAGCCTTTGCGAGCTTTTGAAGTTGTTAGCTCTCTAATTGATACGTGTGTTTTGTTTCTAAGCGTCCGATCTGTTCAGTGTTATTGCGAAATGCGAAGTATTGTTGCCCGTATTTGCAGATGATGCGATATAATTAGGCACTTGATTAAATATAGATCTCGATGTAAAAAAACACTCATCCAAGACTGCCTTACTAACAAGTATAATGGGTACTACTAGTTAGGTTGTCCTTATTATCGAAAGGCCAAGTTCTATACGTTTAAATCACCGAACGTGCTTGGAAGCAAATCAGTCTGTGATTGCAAAATGGTGGTAGCGGTAAACTTAAACTGGAGCCGGTTGTTCGACTGTTGAAGTTTTTAGTCTCAATTTAGAAAACTGTTAGAGAAGCGTCGTCGTTCTCAGTACGCTTTTGATTGAATATACGGATTACAAAGGTATTTTTTTTCTATTTTCACATAGTGTCGAGCTATACTTTGCAAGAAGTTCTGCTTCGCTGGCGTTAAAAACTGGATCTACGGTTAACAATACAAGTTGCACTAGTGTTTTAAATGTATAAAAATTACAAATTTGGTCGTCTTAAAACGCGACTTAAAAGTAATTTATTTGATTTGGAGTTTTTCCCGGCAAGTTTAGGGAGCTATTATGACAGCTCGTTAGGGCAACGCGGCAGGAGCCGGCAGATGTGCGCAGCTTTACCGCATCGTTTTTGCTATACATCATTTTGCACAGCGGTAAAGCCTACATTTTACACATTAACGGATAAATGATGCAATTAAGTTTTAAAATTATGTCATTAATGTAGAAATTTGTATAATTATCGGCCTTAGAATTTCGTAAATTATTTTTTTTTATTTCTGTGATATTGGACTAATGCGTAAATAAAACAATAAATTGATAAGTTTTTTGTACGTATTTAGTATAAAATAAAAGTTCCACATCTTTAACAAATAACAACGATTTTCTTCTCATTTTACACGTTTTATTTAATATCTCGATGATATAAAACTTTAAAAAACCTTATTTCTTGGAGTTTGTGAAAGTTGGCGATAGAAAGACTTTTTGCTTGCTGGACACATTCAGAAAACAGCTAAGGTTCTAATTAGTGAAGAACGAAAAATTCAAGTCAATGTGTCTACGTACAGTTTTAATTCACTTCATATATTTTCCTCTCGAGCACAATGTTATTAATCACCACCATTAGTACACTAGATTGTTACATTATACGCTGTTCTCCGTACAAATAATTTTTATACCGTTCTTATAACTCTATACCGTTCTTATAATTTATATATCGTTCTAATAATTTTGCACTGTTCTTATAATTTTATAACGTTCTCATTATTTTTATATTCGGTTTGTTTTCGTTTATAGTCACATCTTACTAAATCACTTAACTTTCATACTAGTCGTCTTAAAATGATACGCGCTGTGTTAAAAATTTTATATTTTATATTTAGTATAAAAAAATTTATAGATTTCAATCATATTACTCCAAGCTTTTACTTTTTCGGTTTAACAATCACTTTCCCCAAAATGCATTACTACTACTTTAGTGTATGGTACCGACTTGTATGGGAACCTCAAGTCTTTGCACGGGACAATTAAATATATTTTGTAATAAGAAAAACTTACCTTTGGCCTGACGAAAGTATTTGTCTGAAACAATTGCGTTATCCAGTCGTCCATTTTCTCAATGTTACCAATAATTACAATAAAATACCGTACTTTGATTTAATAAATCAACTAACCAAATGAACGTTGTATGCGTCTGCATATTATCCCTAAGGTGTTTGTCTCACGGTGTTCGAACTGGGAATGATATGATATAATAGGATGGGAAAGATATCGAAGAAATGGCCCCTCGATGCTGTTTTCGACCTCGCGAATTGTAAAATACTCGTACACTGACCAGTTATACAACATCGCCGAATGAGATGGGACGCTGCGTAATTTGCATATACTAGGAGTCATTGTGATTTGTAAAAGCAATGATTCAATTTGCATATTATCAGGTGAGCACTGTGAGAATTTCTGTGAATTTTATTACAATTAGATCGCATATACTGTTTAAGGGATCGAACAAAACTATGACAGATTTCTTTCGAGCATATTAACGTACCATTTCTTGCTTAATAGGGTCCATCATTGTGTGCGGCTTATCTAGAAGATAGTAAGTAGTATTATTTGCGATTGTGAATTTATTTATATACATTTGACATTACGTTTTACGGGTACGTGGCGTAAGTTATAGATATTAGGTTTCATCTAATATTTTAACAATCATTTCAAAGCACAAGGACTTAATAATAAAAATGTTACGAATAAATCAAATGTAAAAAAATACATATTTATGTCGCGCGTTTCATAAATGTTATTTAAGTGTCCTCACTAAGTTGAACATTACAACGATATTAAAGTTTGCAAATAACAAATAAACAATTGTTTTTGTGCCATTTTTATGATTGAAAAAAAAAACGAATACAAATTTGAGTAGAAGTCGTGTGACCGGCGTGAATCTTACGAATAGGGTTAACAGAAGTGTGGCATAACAATGAGTAGCGAAAGCGTTGGTATTTTAAAGTGTAGATATTTTAAGATTAACAAGTAGGGTCGGTTGACGTTTAACATTCGAAACAGGGGTGAGCGGCCACGTGGCGCGGCAGAGGTCACAGGTTACGCGTCGGAAAGGTCAAGAGTCTTTGCGACGTCACAGTTTGGTACTGACACGTATAAATGGAATACGCTATGACTAGTTTAATTAATGAATCTACGTATTTCATTTATATTTGTTTTCATTGGTATTTATATACTTTTATGGAAACTCCAATCTACGTATTTCCTTTATATTTGTTTTCATTGGTATTTATATACTTTTATGGAAATTGCAATTTAAAGTGTTATTCAATTTTGAAAATTATAATTCAAATTAATTTAGGTGTACAAGTGATTTATTCTTTATCCATACATATTTATTTATTTATTAACCTTTTATCGAATATATTTACAATAGGCGGATTTAATGCCTGAAGGTATTCTCCACCATTTAACGCTGGTACAGTATGAATTTGAATTTTTCATAAACAGATTTAAAAAAAAACGAAGTATTTTCGAATCTTAAGTAGCTACTGCCACCTGGGAATATGTTCCGATCGAAGGAACTTTTATCGAGCTGTTCGCTTAAGGATAATAGGATATCGCTATTTCGTCTATGAGTTAGGCGCATAAGTATATCATATGATGCGTCTTGCTGTTCATATAAGTACTTCAAGTTTGACTAGCCTAAAAGGATTTTAATGTGCTTTTAATATCATCCACGTTTAGAAATTCAAATCTTTTGTTTTATATCGATCGATCGAAACGGCGCTAAGCCACCAAATGTTTCACGACGCGAGCCTACAGTTTTAATGCGCGAGTACATTAGTGTCATATACGACGTAACCTAGAACGGCGCGGCCTCTAACGGAAAGTCATCGGTCACACTTAGCCGTACAAGTAGATATTACGCTTAGGAGATTTAGCGGGAGTCACGTAAGCGCGATGGCGCGCCTTCAATTATGCATCGGGACGTTTATCGCGTGGCGGCTCTGCGCCACCTGCGTCGTTGTCACCCTACATTATTAATGGAACGCACGCCGACGTCGCTTGTGACTTATGGTTATGATTATATGTAGTTTTCTTGATGAAGGGCAGCCGGGTTTCGTGGGTGTCTTCTTACTATTTGACACCCTTTCTTCTCGACTAAGAGTCGTACGGTAAAGTTACAATGCTAATTGGGGTTTTACATACGTTGTAAAAGTATATTAATTCTATCACCGCTTGACATTACTTTACTATGAATATACTGATATTATTTATTTATGCTTTAAAATCAACAAATTTTACTATAGTGGAAGCATATGCAAAATATTATTAAGAATATTATAATATATAATGAATAGTTCCCTTTTCTATGCGATCATAATTAACTTTTTATATAATTGACTTTAAAATATACTTCCTAAGTATTTTATACTATCAGTAAGGCAATAATATTGTCAAAACTTTTCAATTGTTTCCCACTTGATGCGACGAAAAAAGTGACAAACATCGATGGACTATTTACAGAGACGTTGACAGTTTGAAAGAATCGAAAATGTGCGGTGTAGACCCAGTTTCTCGAGTGTAAATATTGGAACGTGAGATCTGACATATGCCATTTCTTTTTAAAAAGTTCTTTCTTGAAAATATAAGCGAGGTATTGTATTATTCGTATTCTCGGCGACCCACAAAAATGAAGACATTTTGGCCATGAAAGGATTTATAATAGAATGTATGTGGCCGTTTCTTTCGTACGTATACTTTTATTTTCTAACATTCTCATACAGAATATTTGTATATTGATAGCATCCGTACAATTAGTATATTATCTCAACTTAGTCTGAATTTGTTATTCGGTAAGAATACTGCTAGAAATAAAGTAAAAGTATAAATTGAATTGATTACATAATGAGAATTAATATGCTAGAAGACTTGATAAATAATTACAGGGAAGTACCGACTGCACGCCGGATGTATCCGCTTTCAAATTGAGTTATTGAATGGCTTTATACTGTTTGGAGATTAAAGCTGTTAATATACATAGTTAGTTAAAAGAATGTTTAATTAATAAGTTAGTAAAATACTATAAATAAGCGATAGTGATAAAGATTTGCCGAAGTCCGAAATTATATTTATTTATTTTGGTACAAATCCGCTGACATTTCCTGACATATTATTAATATTATATAGAACATGTCACTAATTATAATAACGTAACATTGCAATAACAATAATGTGAGACATCTCAATAATAATATATGTCATATTAATGACGTTTCACATTATTACTTGACTCTCAAAAGTATCGAATAAGTTGCAAATACAGGAAAGCTTGCAATTTGTAAGTGATTCTTTAAATTATTTTTATGTGATAGATATCATTATAATAATAAAGCAGTTATGGGCCTGACATGTTTTTTTTTCACACAGAAAGGAATGGTAATAATAAAGTCGCAATTGTTGAAACTATTTTAATTGCTCAATGCGTATACTACACATATTATGTTGGTTACATATGTATATAGCGGCAAAAATATAACCGTCAGAGCGAGCGCTAAAAGTTTTAACAAGAGCTTGCGGTGGCTGTTAGATCTAACGGGGTTTCCAATTTGTGTGGATTTATTCCAGTTCAATAACTACAAAGAGACAAACTAAAATTACAGGCCAAAACCACCATTCATTTGTTTGCGGTGGATACCGACTGTTAGATAATTTCTTTTCGGGTTGGGTCAGCTCAATATTTGTATTGATTTAGTTTTAGCGTTTGTGGGTATTTCATGAGGATTTCTTATACGTGCTTATTACTCTCGTAGTCACGAAGTCCTTATTTAATTAGCACGTCATTGCATTGTTGAAGAGTGATTTTCTTAAGATTTTCAGTTATGTGCGTAACCTTCGCTTTATTATTAGGATTATTATATGTTTAATTGGTCCGGAATATATTGCATTACTGAATGCATGGGGTTATGAAATCGCTCTTTTGCTCGCTTCGGACCGACTGGACAGCCCAAATTTCTTTAGAATATCGCGTAAGCTCAAGAGATTTTTATATACATTTGTATAAAAATACTATTAAAGGTATATTATATACGTGAAGAATCGTGCGTTCCCGTTACAACGTAGGTATACCTACATACCTACCTACCTATATACCAAGTCCAGTTATCCCTACTACCTCAATTTTATATTTATCACATAATTGGAATGTAACTTCCATAGATTATAACGATAATTTATTTGTATAAATTGAATTCAAATTGCATTATGCATTCAGAAATAGAGATAAATACTTCATCTATGGGTTTGTAATTATTTTTTCTACCTACGATTTCCACTTCGGATATCTTTCTGCTGTACCTAATTTTATTTTCTTCAACTTTACAACGCTGAACCTATCAACTCGCAACAGGCACACCTGCTGCAATTTCGGTTTAAATGAAGACTTGTAGCGACAATCGCAATAAGTCTCATTCATGGTTGGAGCGGCGGCTTATAAATTCCAATATTCTGGAGGCGCTACGCCACACCGCGAGCCCGTGAATGCAATTTGCGGGCATACAGCTAGAATTGCATCGCGGCGGTGCTGTCTAAACTGGAGGTGGTTTTTGAGCTTTATACCCAAGGTAGCTACACCTTCAAATCAGTGATATAATTCAACTAAGTTTATAGAGGAACTATGAAAAATTTAATTTAGAATAAAATTGAAAATAAAATTCGACATCCACACGCTATAAATTAGATGAATATTTCAGCAGTATAATAATAATTTGAATGATTTTCGATATGAACACTATTTTTAAACTTATCAACATTGTCTTATATTTGTCGTATTCGTATATTTTATATATGTGTTTAAATTGTCACTATATCCTAGTGATTCGATCAACTCTTAAGTTGCATAGACAGTTCTTAATTATTACACGGTACTAATAAAATTTCTTCTGAACATTCAGACATACTACAAGTGGTTTTAATTTTCCATTGAACGTTCGGAGCTGAATAAAATCTGTGCCTTAATTACCTTCACGAAATCACGGACCTTTTTTCTCAACACGATTCTCTATAGCTTCTACAATTCACTTCAAGTGTTCCGCCTTTATTACGACCCGATAAAAATGCACAACGCTATCGAATTCTCCAATTTATTGATATTTAAATTAAACAGATATGCAAATAAGATTATTTTAAAGCATGGTAGACAATTTAATTTATTTTGCTTTTTTATTTCAAACACGCAATAAACTGCATACATATTATAAGAAAATAATTGTAATTCCAGCAAGTGCTATTAAATGTATTGACGGTTTGAGTCGTTTCTTTTAATACAGTTCTCTTGTTATTATACAAAATGCCTGCTCTCAACATTGAAAACCGTAACTAATTTGAGGGCGGTTTGGATTTTGGGTCCGTCGAATCAGTTTCTGTTTCACTTAACTAGAGCGAACTATGTAGTTTCATGTGTGTGCGGTTGTTGTTACCGAAATACATTTACAAGTATAGATTCCACGAAGTAATCAGTCATATAATACATAATAGTGTTTTGTATCCGTACAAAACATATTCCCTCAACACGCGTATACCAAATTGTGTAGTAAAGCCGCAAATCGCTTGCACCGTGATGATAATTACCAACCGCCTAAAGCGATTCGATTGGATGAATCAAAATCTATATTATACAATGCGTGCGTAACATGGAACTTAATTAACGTAATGTCACCTCAATAATTGGTATTATATATTATCGATTTGATAACACGCAATGGATTGTCGATTTGGCATGTCTCATCAATAAAATAAAAACATATAGCAGTTTTAGTTTGATATTGCACAAAAAAGAAGTCGGAAAAGTGATAATAAATGTAATTTACTACAAAGCATTTTATCGTCACATTGTGTTTGTTCTACGCTGCGTTATAAAAACATTTATATAAAATCACCAATACGATTGGTCTATTGACATAAGGCCGTACATAATTATGAAGATTATCGTATGCTTCAACGTTTGCGATATTAATAATACGCCGATATGACCCTTTTGAAATACAAATTGAAATCGAATGCGCATTGAAAACGTGCTCGCCCCCGTAAATATGATTACATCGTAATTATGTACG
>DWQQ01000928.1:0-10015 GCA_018244775.1 Oxynetra roscius flavomaculata | reverse complement strand
GATTAGAGAGTGGCCCAGTCATTAGCTCCGAACGGAAGTTTCAAATAGCCAAGTTCGTAGCTAGGTAACTATCTTTCTACAGGTTCACGGCGGTCTCCATTAGGTCTGTCAATATTTTGATCATTACTGTCGTCGTCATTCATTTTAGATACGTTTTTTCGTAAAAAATATTTAATGAATTTATTTGGAACTAGCTTTACCCGCGTCACCGCATGCGATTAGGTTGTTTTACATACAAATTTTATTTTCTTCATACAAATTTATTCTTTCTTCCAATATCAGACCAGTAGTCTAAAATATATAAAATGAATTTAGTTAGAAATGATCATACCTCAAAATGTTGTTTTATTATTTATTTATATAGCTTTTGAAGCGGGTTTGCTAGTTTGATTCGAAGAAAAATAATCCAAGAAAGTTTTAAACAATGAAAGTAATTCTTGGTACAGTGTAGATTAAATTGAATTTAATTTCGAAACATTAAATTTAATATGTCTTTTCACATAATTCATTGATATTTCATTTGTACGTACACGGTCATATGGTGATTGAAACTTAGCTGACTTTGCACCTAATTTATCACAATTATGTTTAATATTTTCGTTTCATTGAAATATAATTATCATGCAATGGCATTTATCATGTGATACTCGAAAACATTTACATGACATTAAATGCAGTTCATTAATTTGTAGACAGTTCCGACTCCGCCCTCACTGCAATTACTGCTGGTTCATAATATTTTTTTACATTCAATAAAAGGCCTGTACCATGTGACCATAAAACTACTCTGTCAAAGTCGTCGTAGTGTATATTTTGTGCAATTTTAATATTATCCTCTTCGATGATTAGAACCGTGTTTTACGCAAACCGCTTAATATGGCGTTGTCTTATATTATTATATTTAATCGCATTAGTCAAATCACGTAATGACCTAAGATCCGAATTTTACATTGTATATTCTGTAGCACTGACGGTGTTAATATACGGTGACCTCTTTTAACTATGTTTGTTCTATGTCCTAGCCAGTTATTTCAATATCCCGTTGTCTTATTGGAATATCCCTAAAAGTATACTGTTTAATTGTAATCTGTAAATATTAGTATTACTTGTCTTTTATAGGTGTCGATGTTATTTGTAAAAGAAAGAAGTATTTTACTAGGTTACCAGGTTACAGGTTACGCCATTGTTTATGCGATAGTATGTACCTTGTATATATTTTTGGATTATCTTATATAAAAGTGCTAATGTAGTAATCAGTTATGTAGTAGCTGGTTGCATCGCGTTTTTTATTCTAATGTACATATAGCCTGGTGTTTTTCCATTTTAAAGCCTCCGAGATATACATATCTAGCTTTTGATATGCAGATTCACAAATCTGGTTAATACAACACTAATTTTGTCTGCTAGCAACTTTTATTTTTGCTACGTACGCCGTATATACCCAGAGTGCCGCATATATCGTTATTTTTTATTTTTATTATATCTCCAACAGTTGTTTTTTCATACAGTACAAATTTATCCAAGGGTTTTTGTACCTGTTACTTTTCAGTAAATTACACTTTGCATGTTTGCATGTGTTGCACATTACACAAATTATGATTTTTAACAAGCTGGTAAGATTTTTTAAAATGTTACTTTTAAGTTTGCCTGTAAAATTCTTCTTTTTTTTTCGATTGTCGATCATTGTCGAATTTCGAACTACTTCGACTCCTAGGTCAAAGGACTTTCTCCACGATGGGAATTACAATGCAATCTAAATTTGCAACATTTAAACTGATATTATAATGTATTTTATAATTAATGTATTAACTATTTTAGGCCACCAGAGGAATATATTTATACACAACATAATAAACTAGTTGATGGATGGAAATATAGAATAAAAAAAGTTCCCGCGTTCATTATAAAAACGAATGACGTGCTCTCACAAAATGAAGGGGCTTTTTTTCGGGAAAGTAAATAAAGGCGCAAAGTCAGTGAGGTCGTGATGAAATTCGCAGTGGCGATGTTGCGTGCTTTATCTTCAACGTAGCTTTTTGTAGGACGTATACTTATACCATCTTCATGCATTACTTGTTTCGAATAATTATTGTCACCATTATCATAATGATAACTCGCTCGAGTAGTCTCTATGATCTTCATTAAATCGTCTTTGTCACTCTTTAAATGGAGATGTAGACAATTTGTATAATTCGAGCACTAACTGGAGTGAGTATGTTAATTCATTAATATGTACATAAAACAAACATGTCTAACTTCGAGACATCTAAATCCGAGAGCGATTAAAAGTTACTTCGATTTTATTACTAATAGCAAAACTTTGTTCAATGTCGAACTTAAAATGATCACGCAACGTAGGCTGGGACATGGAAAATTGAAGAAAAAAAAACTAGAGTTTTTAATAGCATAGCCACTAGTAGTATCTATAAAGCTCAGCGCTACGTTCGTAGTGCCGCGTTCAAATTGTATAACCGGATTCAAAAGGTAAAATGATTACAATTCCAACGGAAATGTCAAATTGCAAGGGACTACCTACCGAGGGCCGCTGAAATTACATTTCACGTCTAACGTTATGGGGTAGGTACGATGAGGTTCTTCAGTAACTTTGCTGTAAATTTTTTGATGAAAAATCTCTCAGTTTCATGACTAATGTTTAGTTTACAATATTTTCATATTTTAGTAAATATAAAATTTGATTTGAAAATTAAATTATTGCACTTGGATTTCATTAATTGTCTTCATTTAATTAAATTAATTAAACATACATATGTCTTGTAAACTCTGATACAGATGTAACATTCTGTAAGTGTCCTATTGAGATGGTGGATGCATATATTTTTTTAATATTTCCTTTCAAAAATCACACATAGGATACTTTTTTTATTTCAGGTTAAAAATATAGTACATTTCAAAATAAATAATTTCATTCTCGAGATAACATTTGTATAAAATTTTAATTTGCTCTCACAATATCGGAATAGGTAGGAGACAACTTCGTACATTCAATCAAAACTTGCCAGTGATACAGCTTCGTTGATGTCTGAAGAAAAAGTCTTAAGATTTTTTGTTTTTGTTAAATCGTTCCTTTGCATAACAATAAGGATTACACCATATCGATGTCATGAACATAACATATTCTTTGTATACTCATGTTGTTAAATAAAAGTAGACAGGAGAGCTACCAGCTACATTTATTTCTCCTTTTTATTGGGATCTGCGGTTTAGTATCGACTTTCGCGATAAATTGGCGCGACCCGTTTCTTAGGGCAACGGACAATCGTGTTGCTACAAGGACATGTACAAAAATTCTGTAGTAATAGAAAATTAATGCATTTCATTTCGCTTTTGTACAATTTATAAATATGATAATAAATTCTTTATATCTATTTAAAAGGATACATAAAATGAGTAACTATATTTCATTAAATTAATACAAATATTTGAACTCCAAGTAAAATTTCCATAATGTACAGTTATTCATTACAAAATAACACTAGCTACTTATTATTGATTTAATTAATTTAAAAGTAATTAAAATCCCACTGTTCGTATTCCATAATCTTGCCACATATGGAGATACAGTCGGTATTTTAACATCTATAATGTACATAAATAACGTCTCTAGGCACAGACACTATGTTTGTAGATTGTGTGAATCTGCTTATTGCGTAAAGAAATGAATAGTTCGTCGCAAAATGGCGTCGCGTTCATAAATGAGGGCTTTCCTACGCCAGTCCAATGTTGATGTCCACTATAACTAATCTCCGTTGTTATCGTTACCGCCTAATATTGTTAAAATATAAGAAAATTAATAGAGAAAGTGTTACCTCGATCGCAATTCTGCGGAACAATAATGGAATTTGAGATTATTTAAATACTTTAAAGTTTTTCATCGGGCGCTATATGAGATTATTTTACTTCAGTTTCAAGTTTTTGAAGCTGATTTATGTGACTTTTCAATATGTTTACGATTTAACGGCGTAATAAAAATTGATCAAGACGCAGACGCCGACAAAGTTTATCGAACGGTCTAACGACTTTTAGAGCCATTAGAGCGTGCTGTGTGTATATTCGCCTACATTTTTGTTTGATGACAATATCAGTGTACACATACCGTTCGCCACAAAATCCCATCTACAATCGATATTCACTATACATCAGTGGATGTGGGGGTTATTGCGGCGAGAAATAAATTGCTTGTGAGGATGGCGGTCACGTAGACGACGTGTCGCCGGGGATGCAATCTGTATCTGATATATTGATTATAACGCAAACATAACTCGTACATTTTCTATACTCGTATGATTTTGATTACCAACATCAAACCCATATTAATAATTGTGAGGAGAATATATTGACTGCAAGAATGATTCTAAAATCAATTGAAATTACATTAAAAATCAATTCTTTTACATACAAATATAAATGCCAAGACAAATTCGTAATGATGATATTATTTGCCTCCATAACATTACAAAGATGTTAAGGAAAAAACAGGACGCAGACGGAATGACGCCACAATCTGTAAAACGGAACGCAACTTGATCAATAAAAATAACAAATAACCTTCTGTTTCACTAAGTTATCTATCGCCCCATCTGCGAACAAACTCGTTAATTAAGGCTCTATGTTCATTTGACTGTTATTTTCAAAATATTCCTTACACGATATTGCCAAGGGACATAGATCTTTAACTGTATTTTCAGTCCCGTTATGTAATTACTAATTTGATCGCCCTTAAATTCTAGATGAACTGTAGTAATTTTTTTTAATTTATGTTCCAAATATTTTTAACCGGATATGGTTTTTAACACTTGTGAATAAAATGAAGATCCAATAACCATTTTGAGATTTCAGTCATTTGTTAGGTACAAGTAAAAAAAAAAATGTAGAAATGCATGATTTTTATTACTGGCCACTTAGAATAATACCATATATAGGTACACTCTTTTAAAACAAAACCGGACTCGGACGTACTTTGAGTGACCGCTGGAAGTAAACTCACGAACGTTTCCTGCTTAGGACAATAATTGCTCGACGCCAGTTATTACCGGCAGGTAAAAGTCGTTAAAGCTTGTCTGAGGCTCTTAGGGTGGCTTAAAAACTTCCGACGAATGGCTTAGCTACTAAAATGGCTCACTTCCGTAGGTACATTGAGTTTTATTATTATAGTCGTAGTGTTAATGTTGTAATATTAATGCTTAAGTTAAATATAATTAACCAACAATGAAAGAAAGTAGTTATTGAAAGGATCATTATTTTCCTCATTGAATTTTTTATTCGTTTTTGTTATATTTAACGTTATAACAGTAACGATAGCCTAACTGATAAAATAACTTTCATTTTCATTACGTTTGGAAAATATTGTGCTTTCAACGTTAGGGATTAGGTTCGATTCTCTCTCCTGCAACTAGAAGAAGTTATAATCATTTTTAGTTTTTGTTTTATGTGAGTAGTGGGGCAAGCTGGCATGCAGCAGTCACGAGTGCCCGCTACCGTCCATAGACATTTGCAGCCGTCATCGAACAGGACCCTTTGTCCTATTATTGATCGTTCACAGAAGTGTTTCCACTCTTAAGGGCTAAGACGGTTGCCTCTAGTGTACACGTGGACCGGCAACAAAACCGTATAAACCGTAACACAAATTGTTATAGTAACAACCCGCAGAAATATGCGCAGCGGTGTCACTTCGCCGGGCGAACCGTATACAGATTCTACCACCTACCTCTCTTCAGGTCAATTGTAACTAGCTATAAAGGTGAAGAAAAACATTGCGACGAAACGGACGAGCTTGAGTCTTTTTCTTAATGTTCTTTACGACGTGTATAGAGTATCAATTCGCACTTGCCAACGTGATAGACTATAAACTTAATCCATCTCACTTTGCGAGGTGATCGTGTCCAATGTTGAAGCGATAAATGAGTCGATTAGAAGTTGTCAATATCATTTTAGAACATCATTACATTCCTATACCAAATTATAATATTAACCAATTATTATCTGAGTATCCGTCGTTCCGTCAACCAGGTTTCCCTTAAGCAGTTTTATGCTTGAGTGCTTATTTCGAATATAATTATATCACTGTTCCTTGATGATTTTCATTACTGCCGGAATAATGAAAACAAATTTGTTCCAATTATTATTCAGAAACGACAATTTATATCAATTTTACTGGCCATTAAAAACTTTAAGCTTTTTTATTTAAAGTAGCTATTGAGCAATGAAGACAGTTATAGTTTCATGAGTTTTAAGGAAAATACTACGAAAATATACGAATACTAGGATAGGTATATATAATTGCTCTACAGGTGACTGGTGACATATGTATATAAGGGTCTGCTGCGATGGAGTTTGCCCAATTAACCGAATTTCGTTGAGGTCATAACCTCAAAACTTAAATCATAGGTGGATACATAAATTTAACCAGCTCTTTATTATATCCTACATTATGACGTGCACAATTTATATACAGATTAATTACATTTAATAGAACTATATTCGTATTTAAATTATATTGAAGTACTTTTGTGATTTGAAAAGGATATTATATTACTTAGCTTTGATTTTCCATTTTGATATACGGTCGGCGATAAAAATCACCTACAACGCCGCAGCTTATTACCGATTATGATTATGTTTCATAGAAAGAAAGATTCACACAATACATAAATTATACATACTAATTTCTTACTGAACAGTATGAACCTTATTTTACATGTTTTCGTTTGGACAATAAGAGTTGTTGGTGATATTTTTAAAAATCTTTCATTAAATATCTATTATTTTTTATATAAACTTGTCAGTAGATTATTGCATTGCTATGCGCAGACGTAATGAAATGTACATAATAGAATAACTATCATTTATAGGGCATGTTTTATTCATAGCTCCGTTATAATAAGGATGCCTTTATTCAACTGTTCCTTTTCTCCGCGGGACGTGTGGCTGTGTCTGCTTTTATTCTACCGTTCATTTACTTTACATATAGATAAATATAGGAGACTAATATTACGGGTATTGTTAAAAAATATCAATAGTAATCATCAATATCGTTGGCTTTTATCTATATACGAGTTACCTATGTATCGGGCGAAATGGTGATGGTTAAAAAGTTGCTGTACGAGATATTTTTGATTATTACTCTTCGAAAATATCATTGCATCCTTGCCGCATTTTTTAAATTATATCCGACAATATATTGTTATTGATAGCTGATACAGAAAAGATTAACATATATGCTCATTGACTAGCATTATTGTCCAATAGATCTCGATGTTCTATATTTCCATTCGGGATCGATATATCCGAAATGGATCCCCATTTCGGATCGGAACGGATATCTTTGAGGACAATCTTTCTTTTCTGAACCTAAAATGTATAGCTACGACTATGTAACCTTTCACCGCTGATCATGTGCCTTTCCCGAGATTGCACGATGCTTGAAACTTGTTCATCCACGCTGCCCTGATATGTATTGGCGGGGGCATGAATTGAAATATAATTCATGCATGGGATGTTGTTGGAATCCCTTAAAGCCTTTTAATTAGGTAATAACTGAGACTGACTACTTGCTTCACTTGCTCTCCGAAACACACAAAAGCCTGAGAAGTGTAGTCTCAACACTCCCGACGGTGCTTTGTGATCTGCATTGCATGAAGGCTAAGACCCATTCAATCTAAAATTTTAAAAGATTAATTCTATGGTTAATATCTAACAAAATGGCTGTACATGCTAGGTATGTACATTTTTAGGCGAAACGTTACCAGTTCCCAATGAGGGTACGGGTAAATGTCGTAAAACGTCTGGTTGGCCGGTGGGTCGATAAAAGTTATTTAATAATAAGAAACACTCGGCTTCCCCCGCCAGGGTCACCATTATTTGAAGTGTTTTAAACAGTCTTTCATGTGCAGAAACTCGAGAATTAATTAATTCTTTTCTTGGAAATATAATAAGTGTCGACTGGCGCTTGGCAGATTCTTTTGACAGCTCAAGAACATATTCTATTAAAAGAAAAAAAAATTCTTGTTTGAATAAAGTTATTACCACTTACTTATAATTAAGTATCTTAGAAATAATGTTAATAAGGCCTTTGAAGGGGATTTAACCTATTTGTAGCATGGAATATCGTTTGTCATTAGCGTTTAAGTAAAAATTATTACTTAATAAATGTAATTAATCTATGATTGTAGAATATTTTAGACAAACAGGCGTGTCAGGTGATTTGTTTGATATTACCTGATGACTAATTGATCAATCTAATATATCTATCATGACGTTACTCTGGAGTGAAAATTCCCAAAATTTGTTTTAAATAATTTGTTCAAAAGATTAAAATGATAGATAAAATAGAAAAAGTTACGCTATCACTATTCGGGTAATACACCCTGACAGCTTTTCTTTTTTCTCTTCGAAGCGTTGGCGTAGACTGATGTCATGTAATGTATTTTGTTGCCTGCGTTCCTACTTTAGTGACTACGACATAACAAAATATTTACTTTGGAATAAGATATCACTACAAGTTTACTACTTCGTCCTATATGTAAGTACTTCTGATCAATTATTCAGTTTTCGAAATCCACGCTCTTCAGCGTGCCGGATATTGTGGGGGATCAAATATGCTATGAACCAAAGTTGGGACTATATCAATTTAAAGAGCAAGAAACATGTAAAAATATGCAAAATATCGTGTATATCGTGTTAAAATAATATGACTTGTACGACGACTTATCTACATTTTGAGAAAACTTCGAAACACCATATCTGGAATGGAATTACTGAAAACTATACATATACTTATAGATACAGTGGTTGGCGTTAGTTGTAATTCTCTTTACCTTCTATAAACCATGAATTCTTTGAAGCATTGTTTACAAGCGAACATGTATTACATGAAATAAAATTTTTATTACATGCAATAAAGATTGATCAACGCACAGCCAAAGCTGTGTCAGGGAATGATGAAATTTGGAGTGGAAGCATTTTTACTGCTATCCGATCCCCTTACGCACGGCTGTTTAAGGAATAAGATTGGCAAGATGAAGATAAGCCCTGCTTCGCAATGTTACCCTTTGTGAACGGCTTCAAACTCGATGTTAATCGTTACTGGAGCTATTTATTTGGCAAATTGATATCAATACGTGTGTATCACGCATGCGTAGAATATCAACTGTTACATTTATATCAGGACATGCTGTGAGCCCAATTATGTCACTACCTCGTGTATTATACATATTTGGCTTTATAACCTTTTGCAAATTCTCTAATCTTGATAATTGGTAGGTGTTCACTTCGTACTTACTAGTTTAACGCCATCAATGCAAAATAATTTACTGGGACAAAGGCAATTGGATTTTAATTATGAATATTTTGGGGTAAAGTTGTTGTGTATATTTCAAGTGACGTCCGAACTCGTGATGAAAGGCGACTTAATTAACGTAAAAGTTCAAAGACTTCAGCTCGATGTAAAGCAAATTCGATTTCCATTTAATAGAAAAAAAAGTCGAGAATTGGGTTTGGGCAAATTAATGTAATTTTTGATTAGGCGGACCAATTGTTGACACCCCTTTGCGTGAATTCATAAAGAATTCGTATTTTCCAATTTCGATTGAGTAATACCAATTTAAAATATTGGTAAATTGTTCTTCAACCTTCTTATTAGTGCAGAACCTTGTGATTTTACTACTGAAATTTCAAAAGCGGTTCGATTGATTTGATTATAATAAAATGCTAATTAGTTATTTGCATATAATTTACAAAAAGCCACAGAACATTGTATATGTTTAAGAGCATTTGAATGTATTTATGATACTACAAAAGTTTGATTATCTTACATAATTTATTCCGTCTCTTTATAACAGAGTTATTTGTATGAAATATAATTTTCGGATAAATAATTAGGTATAGGTACCTGCAATAAAAAAAAAAAAAAAAATAAAAAATCTAAGGTGTGTGAACTCTACCAACCCGCACTTGGCCAGCGTGGTGGACTATGGCCTAATCCTTCTCATTCCGAGAG
>DWQQ01000927.1:0-10020 GCA_018244775.1 Oxynetra roscius flavomaculata | reverse complement strand
GCGCCAGCCATATGCACCATATCAGAGCCTATGGATAGTCATGTAGCATTATTAAAATGTTTTAAATCATCTACATTGATTCATGGACGCAAACAGAGCTGAGCAGAGTAGTATTGATCTAATACAGCATCTTGAGGTATATGACGGAATGGCGAACAAATTGTGTACAGTTCATTATTAATATATACAAAAAATACTTACCATATTTATATAATACTAAAAAAACTATGCAGTGGTTGACGGTACAATCCGCCAACACGACTGCCTTAAGACTCCATATCACAAGCTATCACAAGGATAAACCGATATCGGAAGATAAAAATAATTGTAAAATTCCTAAGACCATGTTAATAGGTCGATAGCGATTAGATCCTTTTATTTCATATTTCAAGTACAATATGATATAATAATGTAATAATTGCATTATTTTCTTTTAAAATATATCTGTCTGGATCGGTTTGACAAAAGCTAAATATTATAAATAGAATTCAACTTTTAATTTAAAAGTAGTTGTATTCAATTATAGATTAACATTAATTATATTCATATTATATGTATCAAAGTAGCAAAAAAAAATTTTATATATATATATACACATATATCTTGAAGACTGTTTATCTAATTATATCGATAAGTCTATCAATTTATGCATATAATAAAACTGGGTTGGGTATATCATACATTATGAAGCGAAGAACAGATATAAGATACTTATGTCCAAACTATTATTAACTATGAGTATAGAATAAAAAAATGGAAACGACAGATGCATCCGGGAAATGTTTATTTAACACCAAATTATTGAAATTATTACATTTATCAGACCATTCTCAAAACAGTCACATAGCAATGTCCCGACTTGCTTGTTTTGAATGTTCTTGTTTTCTATGCTTACAATACGAATTAATACGCTGATAACAGATACAATTTGGACAAACTCGTCATAATTATTAGCTTATGTATTATTTATTTCGATGTCGCCCTTGGTACTTGCAAAACGAAGATTTGTTTTCCCCCAATGTTTGCAATTCGACATATATCAGATTGGATGTCCATTTCCATAGTCTAAACTACTTATAAAATTGTTCACGATTATTCTTAAACACCATCTTCACATTATAACCGCCGTCTCGTACAATGTTCTTGTCAGTAGAAACTCATTATTCTGCGGCATACACAACTCCCATTTCGATGAAACAATTACAAGGTACATTAAATCCAGAAGGCAGCTTTCTCGACAACGACGTAGTACATATAAAATCTAGGTCGTCATCATTTCTTGTCCATTCCGGAGTGTCAGCGAGGTCCCATCAATTGATCGAGTGACTGCATGACTCCGACGGTGAATTAAATCATAGGATTTCCTCCAAGCCTGCTTTTCTATAACATTTCGTATAACATAAATTCATATATTCTTCTCTTATGTCGCTCTTGCCTACAATCTTGAAAATATCGTCGTTAACCTAACCAACGGCAACACACACATAAGGAATTCTTCAAAAAGATGAATGTTACATGTGTGAAAAGGTAAAAGTTTCGTAACCTGAAAAGAAAGTTGGGTGGTGGTCCAACCAAATATTAGTGTGAAACTGGTGGGCGAATGCCGAGGAAATGGTAGATGTGAAATTGATGAGTATAATATCCAGAAATGCTAAGTTATTTATGTTAAATTTTAATGTGTATTATAGTAGTATAGTGTACGTAATGTATTCTAAGATGTGTGTACGTGTGTATGTATGGACATGGGACGGACCATGCTAATGTCTGCGGTGAGTGCGCCGCAACTCCTGCAAGCGGCGCTCGTGTTCGGCCATGTGCTGTCTACGTTGCTCCTCTTTAACGGCAATCTATAAAACATTGAAAAATCAAAACAATTTTGTCTATCACTTTATGTTTATGGATAAGTCAGTCAAATATAATTGTGACTTTACAGCCACAAAATGTGTTCTAATTGCTCCATTCATGCAAAAATGAATTGATTCACGGATCAATATGATCCAGGGGCAGCAAATAGTTAGCAGGCAGCAATAGCAAATCAAGCATTACATTGTGAAAAATATTTTAAAGTGCCCAATAAAGTTGTTGCTCATTATTATATCCTGCAAATAATATGATGAAATATATTCTCAATTCTCAATATATTGCCGTCATGTAATTTTTTGTCACATAGTTAACATATATCAAATAAATATTAGATTTATTAATTTTTTCAAGTGAATCATAAAAGGTGGTGCATTAATGCAATGCTAAATGAATACCGATTTACAGTACAATTTAAATCAAAGTCATTTGATGATTTTTAAAATTCCAAGCATAAATCTAAAATGCCATGGTATTCAAATTGCTTAAGCCTAACCACTTGTAATATTTGTACTGTTACCTTCTTTTACAACTTGATTGGCAAGATCCTCTAGTATTAGATATAGACTTTACTAATTTCAAATAGCAAGACCATTAATTGTTTTGAATGACTTCGTACAAATAGGCACTATGCTATAGGCCATGTTTCCATCGTTCTGCATTTAAACAGTGTGTAGAAGTATGTATTACCAAACTAACTTACAAAGTAAGAAAGCAGTATCTCGAATGCAGCCCTAGTGAGTAGTTTTACAACTTAGAACAAAGCATTAATGAACTTGTACTATTTTAATTAATATTGAACAGAAAATATTCATACCGTCTCTGCAGACAATGGAAGCCAATATATACATGGAGTGGCTTTTGTTTTTCTAAACAGATCGTCCAGAAGTTTAGCTGGAGCCTCTTCTTCTTTTTTCTTAAATTTTTTGGCTGTCAACAAAAAAAGCATTTCAATTCAATTATAATTAACAAATTACTGTACACTAAATAAATATGCATAAACCATAGGAACATTAATAACTTTAAAAAAGCACACCTGGTTCTGGACTTCTCTCGGGAGTGTGATGTCGCCTTTTATCATGAAATCGTTCATCTCTGCTTATCTTTTCTTTTTCCTTTCCTTTCTCATTTTTACCAACATCCCACTCACGCGTTAACATTTTTCTTTCCCAAGGTTTATCCTTAAATAGAAAAGTTATGTATTATTACCATCCTGTAACTGTCTTAATTCACTTAATTATAAATATTCCTATTATATTTGTTTACCACTTCGCCACGTTCTCGTTTCAAGTCCTGCTCGCGAAGCCAATCCTCCACAGTCCCCGGAATGGTTGAAGTCTGAGCACCGTCTATGTCTTCATTAGCCTTTGCCTTATCAAAGTCATCTTGTGTAGAAAAATCTACATGCAATGTTTTTGGATTTGATACAGGCCATGTTACTCCGTGAAGAGCATGTCTTGTTTCCACTGCTTGGCTGTAAAAAAATAATATGTTAACAATATTCATTTTTGATCAATGACTGTAATTCTATATATGAAATCTAAAAAAGATCAACTTACTCTTCAGTTTCGTATTTAACATAGCACTTAGATTTGATTCTATCAATCCAAAACCCATTATCAACAATCCTTCCAGTTCTTTGCAACAAATTTTTCAGCTGCGGTAGTGTGAAAGGTCTCACTAAATTGGTTATAAACAAGATGTTCGATTGCTTGTGCCTCGGTGGGCTTGGTGGTCTTGCAATAATACTATCGTTGTCCTTGACAATAGATATTTTCCTATTTGACGATAAATTTGTCTCTCGTATTTTTACATTCTCTTTATCCCTGTCATCATTTTCCTTCCTGTTTATTTCTACGTTATCGGTGTTGTCAATGACGATTTTAGGCAGCACAGGTCTTTCGAGTCTCTCCGTTACCTCCACCCTCCTATGCTGTTTCTTCTCTTCAATGACTTCATCGAATTCTGCCGGTTTTACATCTGGTATTATGTCTTTCAACACATCTGTAGAGATTGTTATAGATTTTTGTGTGGTTATTCTACTCGGCCGGGAACCCCATCTTCTTTTTCTATTCGACTGAGTTGTTGCTTGTCCATTGTGTATAATTTCTTCAGGTGTAACCGAAGTTGTTTCCGTAACTGACTGCTTTATATTGATTTCTTTTGGTTCATCTGCCGGTTTCACTGTATCTTCTGAAACGGAACTTACTATTTCCTTCTCTGGACTCTCAGAGCTCTCTACAACATTTGTGTTATTAGTAATAACTGGGTTATCTTCCGTACTGTCGATGTTCTCACAATTAATGCTTTCTGTTTTATCACCTGTAATACTTACCTCGCTTTTATCCACATCACTTTCTCGATTTTCCTCCTTCGATGGCTTTGGTGATTCTGGTCTGGTATCCTCTGTATCTTCAGTTACTATATCTGAAGATTCTGGTCTACTTTCATCTGCATGTAAGTCCAATATTTCCGACTTGTCTCCAGATATGCTCCTTTCCGGAGAGACCTCTTCCTTTTCCGGTAAGCTATTTTGATTGTCCTCTGTTTCAGATTTTGGTGAAGCAACAGTTGTATCAGCATCAGATTGCTTATCTTGTGATTCTGATTTATTTTCCTCATTTTGTGTTCCTTGATCAGTTGTTTCCTCAGCAGCAGAATTTGCACTATCATTGGCTTTTGTTTCCTCTGATGTTTTTGTTTCGTCTGTTGTAGTAGACATTGGAGTATCATATGAACTTATTTCTTGCATCTGAGTATCTTGAATTTCGTCTGTAGCTTTCTGCTCGTTTTGTTTTTCATTATCTGGTTCATCACCCTGACTGTCTTGATTTTTGTCAGAGTCGTCCTTTGAATCGGCCGTTGAACGTTTAGGGCGGTGTTTGGTTTTTTTACGTTCCTCAACCGGTTCACCGCTTGCGGAGCGTGAATGTTTCCGTTTGCTACGCGGAGATCTATCAGCTCTTTCCGGAGTGGAGGGCGGCCGGGTTAAGCATATTTTTAATTTTTGAATCTCACCAACATCACCACCCTCAGAAGTTTTGACTTGCCATACTTGTTCATTTGTTTCTTCTGGGCTGTCCTCCTTAGCTGATGTTTGTGGCGGGTTACTTTCGGGTACATTTTCAGGCACCACTGGTTGCTCCGTGTTCGTATCCTCCGTAGATTCATTATCAGAAGATGTAGACCCCTTTCTGCGTCTGGTCTTAGGCCGCTTTGGTTTTTCGGGTTTATCTTTTTTCTCAGGTGATGCCTTCGTTTTCTTACTAGCGGTACGTTTACTCTTACGACGCATTGTCACCTAAAATCGTTATGTTGTTGTATTAAAATAGAATTATGTACCGTAAAACTACAAAAATATACGCATACAACTATTCAATTTACCAATTTATATATAAAACAAGCTTATTGTATTAAAACCACGCGCCAATTAATAAACTTGGTTATCACACAAACTAACAAGATGCGGCCATTTTGAAATTAAAATATTTTAAGGGTCTCAGCGTACGTTCGACAAAACTATTTGGAAGCTACCAACTATTATCGAAATTAATTCAAATCGACATAAATATAATTATAAATTTATTTTAAAATTTGCTTAGGGTTGTGTATTACCCAAGAAATATGTCATGTCAAACCTACACAATCGATATAATACCCAGAAATAATTTCTTATTTATTCCAAACTTTAGCATCAAAATTTATAATCTTAAAGGCGAAAAATTGCGATGTTTCTCATTATTAATAAGCATGAGAACATTTTATTACTATTGATGCATCTGAAAAAGCAATTGTATACATATCAACAAATAACAAATCATATACGTTATATTATCTGTTAGGTATTATATAACTATTACATGCCTACTAACAAGAAACGGACACCGACTATAATATTTATCCGATCAAAATATGATTTCAGCCTAGTCGACTTAATTTCAGTTAACATTCTCATCAGCACGATAATAATCAATGTTTTTCATGAAATCAGGATTACAGACTTATTATTGTTATTTGAATTCTAAACATTTTTCATAAAATATTTTCATATCGTAATTTTAATACCTCAAGAAATAAACTATCAAATATCAAGCGTAAAAGAAAAAAAAAACTATTTTTTGTGACGCAATATGACTATAGCAGTGACTCAGGAGCTTATGAATAAATAAATAAATATTTTACCAGTTTTTCTCTTTCTTGATAAAAACATTTCAGACTCTTATCTGTATTAGAAAATGACGTTTCTTCGCTTGTGTCAAAGTTAAAAGATGATCCCTGTTCCGATAGATTCGTTTTGGAAAATGATTATTAAGTTATTGTGATCCTTAAATATTAGAGGTAATTAAATTACACATGTCTTTCTTGTAACTGAAATAATTTAACATGCGTGTTTTGTAACCGTCAATGCTTTTCTTTTGTTTTAGATATTATGGGCCTTATATGTCATACTTGTGGTTTGGAGGTCTTTTTATATGTAAGTAAACGTGCTTCAATGGCTAGAGACTAATAATGAGTTATCTTTAACGCTCATAAAGCACTATATAAGAATGGGTAACCAAAACAGTTGTTGTTGTTACCAAAGTCCGTCGCCCATCAGAAAGGACATCGTGAATCTAGACGAATACCTGCCAGAGGGCGAGGTGAGCTCAAACAATATCCAACACATAAGCGAGAGGGAGCCGGACGATGGCGACATTGACCCATCTCAAGATCCAATCGCCGGCACCATATTTATGGAAAGATCCAAAGCGTCTATTGAGAACGGCATAACCCGAAAGCGTAGTCAACACCAAATAGCTGATAATAAGCTGAAAAAAAGCAGTTCCTGTTCTACAATTTATTTAGATGATAGTACTGTGTCCCAGCCTAACTTGAAAAACACTGTGAAGTGTGTTGCCTTGGCTATCTACTACCATATAAAAAATAGAACCTCCGAACGCAGAATAGACATATTCGATGAAAAACTCCACCCGCTCGTGAAAGAAGGGGTCAGCGATGATTATGATAGGTATAATCCGGAACACAAGCAGATTTACAAGTTTGTAAGAACATTATTTAACGCTGCACAGTTGACAGCCGAGTGTGCTATTATAACACTGGTATATCTAGAGAGACTTCTAATATGTACTGAACTTGATATAGCTCCTTCTAACTGGAGGAGGATAGTTTTGGGTGCAATTTTACTGGCAAGTAAAGTGTGGGACGACCAGGCGGTCTGGAACGTGGACTACTGTCAGATTCTGAAGGACATTACCGTTGAAGATATGAACGAGCTGGAGAGGCAATTTTTAGAAATGCTGCAGTTCAACATCAATGTACCATCCAGTGTGTACGCGAAATATTACTTTGATCTGCGCACGTTGGCCGAGGCGAATGATCTAGCGTTTCCTAGTGAGCCGCTCAGTAAAGAAAGGGCACAAAAACTCGAGGCAATGTCCAGGGTTATGGAGGATAAAATATCCGCTGAGATTGTAAAAAATGGTATTAAAAAGTGGTCAAGCTTGGACAATGTCAATTCTGGTGCTGGGGTGAGGCGTAGTGTGGCCATATTGTCTTAATTTATTGTACGGAGCTAAAACTTTTGGATCCAAATTGGTATCACAAATATTTGATAATTTTTATGGTCTTTAGAAATTTTGCACCAAATCGATGATTTATATTTATTTATATACTGTGCTTCAGTTTTTTTTATTATTTGACAATGTCCAAATAAGAATAAGATATCATATTATGATGAAAATTAAGGAATATTTTCCATCACATCCCACAATAAGCAGTATTAACAAATGGAAATAATGTATCATTTATTGTTGAAAGCTTGTAAGCATACAAATCTACAAACTTCACATCTCATTTCTCTGAGCATTTTCAAATGTGATAAAATATGTTTGTTGACTCCGCTGTAATGAAGTAATCATGATATATATAAAAACTTTGGCGCCGAGCCAAACAGATGGAATTAACAGAGAGCATACCTAATTTATACGCAATTAATATTGTTCCTTTTGAGAATGTTCAGATTTTTGCATTTATTTGTACTGTGGCCACACGGGTGCAAGGCGTGGCGATGCTCAATTATAAACAAGCACAGTTTCAGTAGAAGTCCATATTGATGTACTGTTAATCTGAAAGACTTGTAAAAGTGGTCCAATAATTTTTGTATTCTACACGTCAACTGATTTGCTACTTACTTAATCTTCTTTAACTGAATTGGCTTCCAATTTAATTGTAATTTAGTTTGTCATAAGAAGCACTAATATTTTATAGTTTGCTTCCAAAACTGCGCTTTTAGGATACGATAAAATTAGTCTTCTAGAATGTGTAATTGCATTTGACTGAAATAAGGATCTTGTGATTGTGGTAATGAATGTTTAGTCAACAGATATAATTTTTTTTTAATTATTTTACTAAGTGTAATGCATTTAGGATTCTGACATAGTGTGTATATGAAATTATGCCAAATTATTTTATAATCAAATCTTGCGTATTATTTCAAGTCGATAAGTCAAAGTTGTTAAAATAATTATTTTTTAAATGTATTATTTTAATCGATTGATTAATTGGCATCTATTATTTTGGTTATAAACAAATAAAACAAGAGGAATTGAATGTACATGATGATTTTCACCATTTAGATTGTGATTAAGTTATACAATCCATACTTTATGTATCTTTAATGTAATTTAAGCAAGAATAAACATTTTATATGAGACTTTCTATGCTGTATTTTATTCTATTTGAAATAACATATACAATTTAATTATTGTGTTATTATTTTACTGAAAAAACCTATATCAGTCTTTTACATATGTTGAATTTTAAAATCATAAAGGTTAAATCAACTCTCTAATTCTATTTAAAATACATATTTAATTTGTATTCTAATTTTGTATATAAAATGATTACGATAAAGGTTTAAGATCTTTGAGATAAGCACTGTAATTCTCGAAAATGTCAACAATTTCACTCTTCTTATTCATTTGTTCATCATACTCGGGACCCACGGACCACAATGTTTCCAGGTCATAAGTCTGTCGAGCTTTGTCTGAGAAAATGTGCAAAGCTATATTACCTGAAACATAGTGAAACAAAGCATTTGAGATGTTATATATATGAAAAAAAACTTAAAAAATAAATATATGAGTCACAATATTAGCAGAGATAGGGAAACCAGTATAGAACAATAGGTCACAAGGCCGTTGAAGCAATGTTTTTATAATTGTCCAATGATCACATGTGTCCCCCCCCCCCCCTGTAAATCCAAAACACAGTCATACAATTGAGAAAAGAAAATGTCAATTGTTGACTGCAAACATTATTATTATTATACTGTCATGCCAGGTCCTTAATGGGGTAGGTAGAAAGGACCAATTGCCAAATATCTCCTAACAAACTTGACGTGCTTCTTTCACAATTCATCACTCTCTTCATGCATACACGCCGGTTTCAGAGGCTCTTGACATAGGACAGGACAGATAGGACAGTCTTGGTCTAATAAACATACCATGTGTGCAATGCAAGGTGTTCTATTTGCTTGTTGTTAAAGTAAAAACTGACGCTTACTGTGTTTTCTAAGCCGAAGACTTAGTTTTTTTAAACTAGCAACCACATAATATAGTGTATCAATATAGATATGCTGTACATACTTTATATTGGTAAGTCACACCGAACAATTCACTTTGTGAGAATTTATAAGCTGTGTCTAGAGGTAAGACAGTGGTTTATCAATTGTAAATACAAAGATATAGATACCATTATGGCATGTGAAAAGGTTTAAAAATTTTATACCTAAATCAAGCGCCATCCACTCATCAGAATCTTTGCCTTCAATTCTCGGTATGCTGTCAGTTTTATGGCATTTTCTCTTATAGACCTTTCTAACAAACTCGGCCAATGCAGAAATATGCCTTTTGCTACGACCACTAACAATACATATGTATTCAACATAATTAATATCCTGGGAAACTGCAGCTACAAATATGTTTTTGGAGTTCTCCCTCTGAAGTAATTCCACAAGGTCTTCTATTTCAAAAACCCCATTCTTTCCTCCTAAAACACAAGAGAAAGTGAGTTCCAGCTAATTATATATGTTGCAGCTTTGAACGCCTAATAGTGCTACATATAACATATAGCTGCAGCGCAGTGTTGCCTAAGACTAGT
>DWQQ01000926.1:0-10021 GCA_018244775.1 Oxynetra roscius flavomaculata | reverse complement strand
AATTTGTTGGGAAAATGTTTGCCTTGAACGAGCCTTTGAACACGCAATACAAGCTGCATCGGTGTGGACTCGGCTTGAGCGCGTCGAAACATTTCACTATTGTCATATTTTAGAAAGGTTATGGCAACACCGAAATATTCTCATTCTATTATTATTGAACCAAAGAACAAATCCGCGTGCTATAATGAGTTTTTTTCTACATTTGAACAATTAACGTTAGTGCCTATGTATGTATGTGGTTTATATATCATATACTGTTTCAAATATGACAATACATCATTGCATTTGACAGCATTAAATATGGTAGATCGACAACACTTTTGATTCTTATGAGTTGTGAGTTCAGATGTTGATGCTTGTGTAAAAAATTACTTTTTTAGCATTGATTATAGCATTACTAAGTAATAATATTTGGGTACCCACTCTTTAATATGGCCGCTTTACTTGTAGATTTTTACGATAATAATTATGTTTAAGAATCGTTCAGGACAATGGTTGTTTGAGGAGGGGGGAAGGGGGGGGGGGGGGTGTAGATGGATGATAACGCTGCGTGTGTGTGTGTGTTCGTTCTACGCACACTAGCATGACGTAATATGCTCACGCTGTTTCTGTTCTGTTCTATGTATATTCTAGTGATTTTATTAAGTCTTATTGAATTCGTTGCGATTGTGTCGAATAGTCGTCGATGATGGTGTGCGATTGTCGAGTGTCATTGAAATTTCAAAATCCTATATGCTGTAGTACAATTACCGTTATTTAAAAGGTGTTAAAGTACACATTTTATTGCACACACACGAGGGGCTTGTCTCACACGTCGAATTTTAGCTGTGAATTAAGATGTATGTATGTATGTATGTATGTATATGTCGCAATTTATTAATGGGTAATAATAATGATGCCAATTGAAATGCGAAAACATCTAACTATATTGACACTTTTGTGACACTGTATCGATGCAAAAACCCGCGCGTGTGCTACGACCCTGAGAATTTCTTGTTGACTTCTTTACCACTTAAATTTTCGATTTAAACACTGATTTAGTTTTTTTTTTGTCGACCGTTTTTACTTGTGAAATTAACGCAAGATATCCAACACAATGAGTAAGTATGTCATCGTCATGTAAATAAATCAATTTTTATTCGTCATGCACATGTATAATATTCCTATTTTCGACACATGTACGTATTTTGATCTCAAGTCGTGGAATTGAGTTTAAAAGTAGGTATTTTGGTGCCGGATTTAAACTTCAACCGTTGAATCGAGGAACTTTTACTATTTTAAATATTTGTTTGTATCTATATTGAAAAAATACACTGTGTAGATTCACTTTCGATGTTCAACCACAGTGGACAGTCGATAAATAAGTGACATTTGCAGGGAATCAATTGGCATTTCATGTTCCGGTTCATCATTTCGCACCATGTCGATGATAGCTGTAACAGAATGATACGATTTCGAATATCGGCGGTGAATTCAGCACATCGTATAATAATAATAATTATTAATGCACAGTTATTAATGATAAAGAACTCGAGTTTTCGTGTTAACGTACTGAAACGAGTGCGTGTGTAAACGTACAAGCGACTTTTGTGTAAAAACTATAAATGAATAAACTTTCATCGAGCAACTATAAATGAATAAATCAAATTAAATGTGTAAAATAGAACTGTGCTGGATCTGTTTCGTTTGGATCGTTTTTGTTTTGTTTATTTTTTTTTGTTTTTTTTTTAAATATCGCAAGCAATACGAAGCGTGCAACCGATATGAAGCCAATTTATGCCGAGCATTTATTTTAGCGATATGAAGCCTACATTGATATATTGCGATACGTTGTTTTGTAGTGTTGTGACGTATTTCACTGTCGCCAAATTGTATTCCATACAAATTGGGCATACCCCCCCCCGTTTACTTGGTGGGATGTCGTGTTTATGCCGAAATGAATCCCACAAACGTGTCTCAATGTACGAATAATATTTATTATTATTTTATTTCGTTTTGTATTTTGTATGTTACGAAAAGGATCACGCCCCCGACCTCCCCATCCGTTACAGGAAAGACTACAGTCATTACCATCGGTTTTAATCTCGAAAGCATCCCCGAAGTAGGTACTAGTTTTATATTTACACCGACTAGTGTGAATTATTTAGTTTCTTAATTATTTTAAAAACCACCTTTTATCAATAATAAAATCGGTTGTAAAATTTTTTTTATTCTATGTTAACTTTTAATATTCATTACATAATTATGTCCACTTGACAGTTTGGTACGCGAAAACATTTCCTCAAACGCTATGCGTGTTTATTTAATGATAGCTTTCAAGTACTTGGAGGTCGTCGTTTTACATGTATGTATGTATGTACATATGTGTGAAGTAATGGACGATTAATAAATTGCAAAATTGTTAAACCAGCTTAAGCATAGACTTGTTTCAACTTTCACTCTTACGTTGACTAATCGTGTTTACTTGGCGATTTCATAGGCTCATTCGAATATGTAGCGGAGTCAATTAAAACGGTTTTTGCATTGTTGTTACAATTGCAATTGTATGTTACATATCTATATACTTATGTGTCACTAGGAGCAGATTAATAACGTGAATTACTCTACTGGCTCGTACTGCGATAAAGACACTCGCGGCGAGAAGTTACCAGTGCCGATATGACGAAGGACACTCAACAGAACTCACCATTTAACTCGCCACTGAACTGGAAAAACGTCGGTTAACGAGGCATAAAGTAATAACTAACACTAAAGCCAGCCGCACTGGTAGAAACCTGTCGCAATAATGACCAAAATGGCGCTATTGTAATTCATGGCGGACTTATAACACAGTGTGTCTAGTGGGTATTTTTACATGCTCGACAGTGAGAGCGTTAGCGCACATGATTGTTGGTTTCAAACAGCGCCGCCTGGCGACAAGAAAAGGTAATAAGAACGTTTTACAGCCAATCACGAGTGCCAGCGCTCTCAATATCGAATGCTAGTCGCTCGCTGTCGACCGCGTAAAAAAACTCGCACACGCACTCGACACTAGTATGTGCTTGTCTAGTTACGCGTTCGAATTGTGCATTGTTATGTAACATTAAGCCCTGTGATAAAATAAAACTGCACTCACTATATAGCAATAGAAATTGTTACTGTTCACTAAAACGATATTATGTATTTATATATATATATATATAAAATATTGTGTATTGAAATCGCATTGTAAATATATGTATCTAATTGTTAAATGGATAACTTTAATAAAATGATTAACGCTTCGATGATTGCATTGGGTGTCGTTCGAGTTGCTCGAGATCGAATATATTAAAGTTCTCATAAACACTCCATTGAAAGCATTTAAATTTGAGTTTGAAGGAACACATTGGATGGAAGTATCTCTTGTAGAATGTTCTTGAACGCCAGTGTCAATTGCTGCTGTAAATATACTAGTTAGTCTGGAGCAAGTCGTGCCGCGCCGAAAGCAATTGTGGGAAGTGGAGTAAAACGTTAATAAAAGGTGCGTAAGCCATACACAAAGTTAGCCATTTAGTTGGGTAAAATGTTATCGTATTAGGCAGCTATATTTAGTTACGCGGTTGTAATAATAATTGTAAATGTATGTATGTGGCACTAACAGTGCTCGTTGTCTAGTACCAAAATCTAGTGTTTAGTTTTGTTTCTTTTCTTTTTAAGTCGCCGACTGAACCAAAACATAGTACCTAATGCGATAGGTGTTGTGTTAATGAACACCGAATAATAAATGAACGAATATTATGTCGTGTTTTTATTTCGAACTCCTTGAAAGTCGTTTGGGATGTGATGGAATACCATTCGCAAGCCTCCCTTTCTCCGTATTTGAAACGTCCGTCTTGTGTTCGACTGTAGCACCCGTATAGATATTTTTGCCGCTAAGCAGCAGTGCCTGCATGTGCGCGTGGGTTTGTGTTGTGATTTTCACGTCTTAAGGTTCTGTTCAGATGTCCAGTGACTACAGTAATTTTGTAAAAACATGTTATCAAAAGCCTGTTTCTGCTGCCTTTTATCCTGTTACTGGGCATACATTTTTTCTATTATACATTCAGATTAGCGCTCAATTTATCATACTAAAATTTTCTGAATTCCATATAATACACATCGAACAAGACTTTATGACTATTTAACAATCTGCGTTTATTAAGAAAATTTGATCAATTAAAAAGGGCTTTATTCATATACGAAAATAGGTGAATAATAAAGAAGATGGTGAATTTTATGACATTCACAGAAAAAAAATGGTGGCTGTTATTTTGGCAAATCATAATAATATTATACCTGAAGATACGTGGTTTTTCGTATAATAGTAGGATTCCCTATCCCCTATCACGACTCCCTTTACCTCCTGGATGATTAACGATAACGCTCGCGGCATAAATAGGTGACATTGTGGAATCTCACGTGTCGTCGCAAGGACACCAGCGATTAAATTTATGTCAGCACTTGTCACGTTGGGAACAGAATGCAGCTATAACTAAAGGTTTTATACTATGCATGTTGATGAGTTTTATTATCGGTTATATAGTAAATTTAATATTACATAAATAACTGTCAATACAAGTGTTCCGGTAAATCTGAACCGTTCTTACAAGAATTGGACGGGTTATTACGAGTGAATTATTATCCGAAATGGAATATATGAATGTAGCAGAACGCAATAAGCACCCAATTAACGCCGCGAGAGTAATATTGAAGGAAAAATATGGCGGAAATAGCTAAAGGCCAATTAAAGTGGCAGCTCACGCACAAAACGGATAATGGTTCGCCTTAGGCGCTAGGTACGCCGGATATGGCTTTAATGAAGAAATGTTTTGACAGTTTGGCGAAATAGTTATGGTCCTGACTGACTGGTAACTAAAAATTCGTTTTCGTAATTAAAAACTGTTTAGTATAGTACTTTCAAACGTTAGTATTAGTACTAAAGTATATGCAATACTGTAGATATTTTTTACGCGAATGGAGTAACAAACAAGCAGGTGGTAGACACAGATAGACGCTATCACCTATAGACATCTGCATCCGTCTTGACCAGGACACTAGGAGTGGGCCTGTAAGCGGCCAATTAGTCCGGTATATTAATTTGTGGGTACATTTTCAATCTACCGGACTCCATTTGCTTCCATTTGCACGATCTAACAAAATTATCGTGGAATTCCGTTAGCGTACCTATAAAATCTATTTTACAATAATAATTATTATTATTTACATTTAAAGTCAATATAGAAAAAACGTGTAACAGCAGCGTGTGTACCGAGACGGGAGCACAGGAAGCCCGAACGTTCGAATTTGCATTTATGTGATTAGGGCGCATCCGTCGCGGCGAGGAGCGCGCTGCCCGCGACGGTGGCCGCTGGCCGCCGGCAGCGCACGTCACGGGAGCGCCGTACGCGTGTTTAGCGTACTCGTACTTATCTTTATTGATGACGACCATCGACATCCGTTAAAGCGCTGCGACTAGACTAGCTCGAGGAGTTCGCTGCGTAAGAACATAACTGTGTATGCATACCTATATGTTATTTGCAATACAATTCGTTTATAATAATTACGTTTATGTTTTCGTTGCCCATATTGACTGGCCCGTTAGCGCAGTGGGTAGCGAATCTGACTGCCGAGGCAGAGGGATCAGATAACCATGTAGTGTACGGATAGATTCGAATATACTTTTTTATTATTGTTGTGTTTATTATTATAAAATCGAAATTGAAATATTTAAAAGGGAAATGTTACGTAATATTCTTAAACACTTAACGAATATTTAACTTTACGAAGTAAGCTTTATAAGTTCGTGCGTATTGTGTTATTCAGTGAGATTCAACTATCATACAGTTCCTTTTGAACTCGAATACGTACATGCCCTTCTTAAAATAAATTAAAATTTGATAGGATTCACATTCGGTTGCAGTCACGTAGCCGCCCTCGAGGTGTCGAAGGTCGCTGTCACGTTCTCGGGATGATATTAGAAAAATCTCATAAAAAAGATACACTTTTTCCCCAGCTATTTCATACACGAAATGCGCTACCGTCCCACCATATGAGATTATTATAGGGATGAAAATATGAAATAGCAACTATGTAAACATTTTTTTATAAGTTCAAGATATTTTAATTTGTGTTCATTTCAAACAAACTGAGGAGAAAGCCAATTTTCAAAAAACAAATAATTACGTACAAGAATCACTTTTTTCGTGCTACAATTCGCATCATTCAATGTATAAGTAATTTTAATGACATTGTAGCAAATCTCTACAAAGAACACTTAATATTTTTCATAAAAATATTTTCTTTGAGACATTGTGAACGTTAAACAGGAATTCTGAAATAAGTTGACGAGATATCCAGCGATGTTCATTGGAGCATTGTGTTAATACACTGCCGCTACAACACACTTATGCATAACGAGCGAAATTAAAACATGCACGTACAATGGTATGTTGCTAAAAGAACTCGGAAAAGATAAAGTTAACACCGAAATACGTGAGGAAGTCCAAAATTACGGAAAGTGTGAAATGTTTTCAGCGAAACTCTTTGAAAGAGTATGGAAATGTGGGGGAGTAATGACGCGGATATGATTATACCGTCGAAAGGAAGCCCGAGCTTTCTGCTACATTTCGTTTACATAAAATGTTTGTACATTAGTGGAAAAAAACTTCACATATTCACATGTCACTCTTGTACCAATGTTTAATTTCCTGTATCACTCATAACACAAGTGCCGAAAAATAAATCTATTCTGGGTCTATTTCAATATGGTCCATACTTTAACTGATCACTTAACTTACGAATTCAGCCTTATAAGCATTTTAAAAATTCTACTACTTTGTATAACATTTATTTTTTAGTATATTATTGAGATTTGGTGCTTAACACAACATCATAATTGTATGAAATAAAGACAATTCGGTAAATTAAGTTGCTTCATAAATATCAGTGAATACTTAAATTAATAAACACACTTAAATAATACTAATAATACTTTTTTTTTTAAATAATGCAACTTATTATAAATATTGAATAAATAACTGATTACTTTAGTAACGATTTGTCTGATAATATTTAAAAAAATTATATCATTTTTCTTTTTGAGTAGGTATATAATATATATTATATACGTAATTGAGATTTTGTGCGTAACAAGACATCGTATAACTACATGAAACATCAACAACTCGTTATGTGAAATTTCTAAGTCTAAATTTTCATTCACAAAATACAAAGTACTATCAATATATCAATTGTGTTTGACAAAATTTTATAAATGACAGGGGGGGCGCTTTCGAAACAAATTACACAACGCTAGTACATAGCAATTGAACTTGGATCATAAATATTAAAATAACGCTTCATGATTTACAAAATAGTTATTGTTATTGGTTTTTAATACGTGTCCTTGTTATTGTTTTATAACACATGCCTTTTATAATTCAAATCAAGGAAGATCGGTCTCCTAATCGATCTATATTATTATCTTTATCACTTTTATCATCATTTACGTGTACTCTATGCGTATTATGTTTTACGCCGTGCTGTAATCATGATAATTACTAAAAGGGCACTAGTGATAATGCCTCCTAATATATCGCTACCTTTTGTAGGCTTAAAATACCGCTTCCAAATCAGTTCAGATAACCGAAACAATAGTATATGCAATAAATAAAAACGTTGTTCAGTATCTCGTACTAAAATACAAGTCTATAAAGCTGTGCTATGTTAACAATCAACTTTATCACGCATTACATTTTACACGAGGCGTCCTTAATAACAGTGTAAGTAGATAGAATTGGACACAACAACATAATTGTATACTTTAATAACTATTCTCTTATTGTTTGTGTGTTGTTATATTGCTGCAATTAAATTGTTATCTGCCCAGCTATATTGTTACCTTCAGTATTCATGAAATCTATTCATTCATACAAACCCATAAATATAATCGAAATAGCCGTCCGTCATTTCAACATAAGGGCTAATACATACGGTTGTTTAGACGTTACTAAAACTTAATAACGCTTTTAAAACATTTAATCTGTCCGTCTGTTTGTGTGACCAGATATATATCCGAAACGGCTGGACCGGTTGTGATTTAGGACCCTCGTTAGCAGACAGAGGAAGTTACACAGAGTTATCTAAATGAAAAGAGAGTGATAGGGTTGTTTCGTTCCCGACGGATATTATAACTATTTGAAGGACGATAAAAATTATCATATGCGATGTTGATTCGATATGTATGTGA
Source organism: Oxynetra roscius flavomaculata (assembly GCA_018244775.1). Classification (NCBI taxonomy): domain Eukaryota; kingdom Metazoa; phylum Arthropoda; class Insecta; order Lepidoptera; family Hesperiidae; genus Oxynetra; species Oxynetra roscius. Next base: position 1,773 of record DWQQ01000926.1, on the reverse strand, counting down.
TTAATTAATTTAATTTAATTATTTAATTAATTTGTTTTATTTAACGTTTTAATTTTGCCGTGACGCAGTTAACAACTGCTGCTTATGACAATTTGTGTTTCGGGTTGAAGGTTGTGGGTGCTTTTCCACGTGTATATTAGAGGTTACCATCTTAGTCCTCAAGAGTGGCAAAACTTCTTCAAGAATAGGACAAATAGTCTACTTCAACGCCTCTTTCAGATGTCTATGGGCGGCACCGGCCACTTGTTACTGCTGCATGTCCGTTTACTACTCTTTTCACATAAAAAACCTTCCATAAGTTATGCCCACGAGAATTTCGAAAGCTTAATCTGTAACTCTTAGGCTTTTTGTCACTAGTAGCGTTTTTAAAGTACGTGTCATTTACTGTTATCATTATTTATACAAAGATTATCTGTCCCGATGCTCCGCTCGAAACCACTTTCGTCGAGACTAAAAATTTGGGATATCCATCCATCAAGTAATAATGGATGGCGCTTGTCTCCGCGCGATCACTTGATTTATTTAGGAGATAACACTTATTTAGAATAGACGCCAGTACACTTGTATGATGTGAGTAATGAAAGGAAATCGTTTCATTTCTTCGCATATAACATCTCGATGGATACGTATGTTGTATGTAAAATATTTGTATAATCTGTTCTTATATTATAATTTTATTTGGCACATAAGTTAGCAATTTTTAAACAATTTTTTTTTTCGAAAAATGTGGTTTTATTTCACTATATATTATTTAAATCATGTCTAATTTAAATAATCTCAAAAATGTATTTATGTTTTAATTTTGTATAATTAATTTTATTAACCATTTTCATATTTTAATTATTATGGTTAATTTTAAAAACATCATTACGTTTCATTTTAAAAACCTTTTTAATTTTTTTTATCTGGATATTGTAAGCGTTTTCGGAGTTACACCTAAGAATTAAAACTAAGAATTACAATAAGGAAATGTCGGCTGTTAAGACATTTAGAATTTACATAATCTTTTATTGCTTTTCACTTTTGCTTTCATTTCTCTTCTTTTTGATTTTCATTTCGTCTACCCGAATGTTTTTGCTTAAAAGCGCTTCCTTAGCAATAAAACCAATTGCTTTTTAATTCTTCATGGGTAGATGAAAAAATATTTACTTGAGCGATAACACCGCCTATTGCAGACCGTTTTGTCACTTTTATGTACTTTAGTGTAATCCTATCTATTCTACTCATTAATATACAAATAGTATGTATAAGTAATTAATATTAACGTATATTTTTATCATGAATAGATAAAAAACATAATTAAAAGTAATTTACTTAAATATTCATTACATTATGTTAACAGCTAAGTAATCTTATGAACACAACTTTGTATACACAGCTAATTAAAAACAAAATGAACAACTCTATTGGACATTATCCAATTTAATTACGAGTAGCTCGCGGCGGTTGTTCCAGCGGCCGGCAGCCAGCCGGATATCGGGCAGACAATTCGTACACAACTATCGATTTACAAATAAATACAAAACCGATATAACATAGCGCAATTAAAACTTCTGTAATACGATACGGTTTGGAGAGTCGATAACAAAACATTACCAGATGATGACTTATAATTGAATTGGTACTAAGCTTAATTGAAGGAAGCGTCAAGTAAATTGAATATATAATGATAATGAGATAATATTATATATTATATAATGATCAAATATGGAGGTCATGTCGTCCGGAACTCTTTCTGGTTGCTGTGTAACATGTGCTGGCAATCTGGAAGAG
>DWQQ01000925.1:0-10022 GCA_018244775.1 Oxynetra roscius flavomaculata | reverse complement strand
CGCGCGTGTGGCACGCCGTGCGCGCGTCCGCCGCCGCGCCCACCTACTTCAGCGAGTTCCGGCTCGACGGGCTGCTGCATCAGGTGCGCTGACGCTTCCGAGCCGTCTGTCCGTGTTAAACTTCTGAACTGTATATGTGGAACTTTTTCGGAGAATTCACTGTGATTTTGGTCTTTTATAAAAAGGGAAAAGCTCATGGTTTGTATGTAAACAAAGTTTATGATTATCGCCTGTTGTAACGGTCAGTTTTGCGGCGATGTTGGCTAATGATCTTTAAATTTGGATCTGAACAAGATTACTAAAAGTAAAATAAAAAATAAAACATTCGTTTACCATACTTATACATACAAAAATTATTATTATTATTATTACTACGACACTAATTCGAAATGGCCTTGTTCTGTATGTATTTCTTCAAAAATTACTAACCAAGTTGTACTACTCGACAAAACATGTGTAACATAAATGTTAGGCTGTCTGCCGTTTACAGATCCTTTATTTCCTCTATTTTTAAAATCGAAAGAACTAAATTGAAGCCAACATCTTCCGTATCAGGACGGCGGCATAATGGTGAACAATCCGACGGGCGTGGGCGTGCACGAGGCGAAACTTCTCTTCGGCGAGAAGTCGCTGCAACACGGGACGATCATATCCGTTGGCACGGGCAAGGCTCTGATCAAGCACCTCGACTACGAGGCACTGAGCAACTCGTTGTCCAAGGAAGCGGCCGGCACCAGCTGGAAGGACAAGTTCAACAAGATCCTCGACTCGGCCACGGACACCGAAGGTTTGTTGATGTAGTCTCTATTGTCCTTGAATACATCAATTGTTTAAACAGCATCGGACTAGTCTCTAATGGTTAAATTAGTTCAGTCTTTAGCAAAGTAGCCAAAGATTCGCCAACAGGCTGATGTGATTTCAATCAGAACAAGAATTTTCATATTTCTTTTCTTCATATCAATAGCATTTATAATTATCTCAAACTTCACTCTATTGTAGCTGGCTTGGGTCCGAAATATATCTGGCCTCCGGGGTTTCCCCCCTCTGGGAAAGTTGATTAATTTCATGCTCAACACAATTGCAAATAAAATACTATCCACCATCTGTGAGCCAAGAATGGGTTATATTCGAACTATTCGAAGTACTTGAGTTTTCATAAACCATACAAAAATCTTAAGTACACATCAGAAGTGTGTACAACGCCATCTATTGAAAGCCTTGTGAATTTTTTGAGACATAGTTTTCATCTACCGATTGTATTAAAGTTTAATAATAAATAAAAATAATAAATATCTTTGTTATGTACTCAAGTGGTGCCTGTGTCATGGTAACCTAATGGATGATGAAATACATACATGATTGTAAACATATACTTGTATAGATCTTTTTACACGCCCACACAAAGAACAAATGTGTATGCACATCACAAAAATATTAGTTCCGGGTGAGAATTGTCTTCAGTCAGTTACTCTACCCACTACATCTATAGACCAGCCATTTTATCAAAATGTTTTCTTTTTATTAAAGGTGTACATTTAGTGCTGAACGATCTTCTACCACCGGGAAGCTACTACCGCTTCAATCCACCACTGATGGAGGAATGCGCCATGGACGAGATCAATCCCGAGAAGTTGAACAGCATGATCGTAGACACCAATGCCTATATACGAAGGAATCAGCATAAATTCGAACAGGCCGCAGCCATGCTGGTCAGGCAAAGGTCGCTCCTTCAGAGAATAAACGACTACGTCCAGCACAAGAGCCTTCTCATGGGCCTCACGGAGATCAACTGACGGCGCGCCAAGCACGGTCCAAGTGAAGATGGACGTGTGCTTTAAATGTAAGACGGACCAGCTTCATTTGGAGTGTGTTGTGCGAGTTTGTATTGATGGACTAGCTCTTTAGACGGTATGTGTGATTTAGTTATAAGCTACGGACCAGCTAAGATTGGCGCTGAGATTTCGAATATGAGACCCAGCTTAAAATGGCCCAGGTGTTGCAGTAATAAATCTTAAACTAAGTATTTGTAATTTACTATGCCTCAGATCTTTGGAACGGTTTTAGTCTATTACATTATTATAGCTAATGTAATCTAGATAATATTCTATGAAATAGTTAATTTTGTGAAATAATTCTCCCTTCCTCTTTAAATATTCTACGCTTAGCTGTTGTATGAAACGTAGACAAATGTTGTTTAAAATGACATTTTTAAAGCATATTTATATGTAAAAAACATAGTATGTATATAGTTTTTCGGCCAAGTTGAGATTCAAGCTCACGCCAAGTTGAGGTTCAAGGTCACGCCAAGCTGAGATTCAAGCTCCGTAACTTCGATCGATCGATTTTCGACTTAGCAAATGTGTAACCATATAATCAAATTTCAAGCTCATAAGTCAGTTTTAAGGAATAGATATTTTACTATCATTGGCATCGTCTATTATATGATTACCTTAGTTAGTGTCAACGGGTATTATATACTCAAAAGCGAATGTGATATAGCTCCTCCACTTATTTAATTAAACATTTGATCTTAAAATTGTATAGAATTCTTTCGTTTATACATATTTTTCATATTGAATACTCGGATGATTGTTGATAGGAAATAAATTCTGATGGTAACATTTTATTATTGTTGTTGGTTTTTTGTATTTTATTTTAACATAGAATTTAGTACATGGTGGTTATATATAAATGTGATATTCAAACACCATAATCGAATATGAGCAATAATTTTTATATATTCGCGTTTTGTATATATATACTTTGTTATATTTGTAGTTTGTTGAATACTCCATACAACGTACACACAGATTTGGAGAATATATAGATATGTTTATACGCGTCGTCTCATATTTGGTGTATCTGGACCAAGAGACTTATTACATTTATTCAAATCGAATGTGCGTTAGCGTGCGTTTTCAGCGCTGTTCAGCAACGTTGTCTTGTTCAGCCGCATCCAGCGCTGTCCGGCAGCGCCGTTCAGCATGGCGCAACAGCGCCGATAGTAGCAGGGCTGTATAAGGGACTATAAGTGTAACGAAAATTAATATCTTGGGACATTAATTAATATTAATTAATTTTATTTTTATATAATAACAAATTGTAATAAATGAAAATCATATTATGTTTATATAAATATGCTATATATTAAGATCATTATTCTTATTTAAAAACACATCACAGTTTGTGATAGTTGCGTTGATTTGTTATTGATTAATTATATATTAAAAAAAACTGTTCGTTTAAAGACAGTTTAAAGGAATGTTACAAAGTTTTAAATAAGGATTTTTGTTTATTCTCAAGTAAACATTATATTGCATTTGTCGATTGGTAATTGTGTTAACTGTTCAAATGACTTACAACATACGGATGTCAATTCTGCATGACATTAATGAAATATTGAGAGACGCCATGTTGATTTTTAAAGCGTAACCTTGTGTATTATGAATTTTGTGGCTATTTGAATCAGGTTTTTTTTATCACGAACTAGACTATTAAATTCCATTTAGTTGGGTTACACATTTTACCTATATATAGAGAATACCCTTAAGAAATGTACAACATATTGAATGGCCCATAGACAAAAATAGATCGCACTAGTAATGGGATCGATATCTCGATTAATTTCTAGTAGATATGCCTGAACGTGAATAAACGAATCGTGTAAATGCGTCGTAATGAGGGACCGCAATATATAAAGCATATCGATGAAGCGAATGTTACTGTTTGCACATTTGTTATGCATGAATACGTATAAGATACGTACAAAATCGCTTGCAGTGCATTCGGCGCGGAAACGCGTTATGGCATATTTAATGTATTCGTGGATCCACGTTTCGGTATAACGGGGGGTTAAAAGAGAATGCGAAATAAGGGCTCCCTTTATCCCTTATCTTTATCATAATGGGAAATCGCAGATAAAATATGAGGACCCTCCTTTATATCGGCGTTTTTTTTTCGATCGCATTTGGCGCTCACTTTCGCGGACTTTTCTTGTTTGTCTATGGAATTGTTAGATGCACGAATATGTCAAAAGTAACAGTTGATTGAAATGGATCTAAGTGTAAATCCATTTTTGAATTTCTGTAGCTGTATTAAAATATCTAGTTACACGTTGTTACCCAAGTGCCTTTTTACATTAAAACATGGCGTACGAATTCTCGTTGAAAGTTTGAAGATTATAAATAACTTCACATGGTCTCGGCTTACAGGATTATATAACAACTAAATCATATACGATAAAATGTTATATTCTAGTCATTTGTAACTTATTATCGAAATAAAACTCATCGAAGGCTTAATATTTGCAGTTTTATTAGAAACGGTCGCTTAGAAAGAGTGAGGAGCGTAGCGCTGACAAAGATGATATATGAGTTGTTGTCCAAATGTAGACCGATATTAGCAGAAGAGATTAGAAAGAAAGAAAAAACTTTTTTTAACAAGGTTACAACACAAAAATATACATACAACTCAACACGAACTAAAACAAACTATAAAAAAAGTTATCAACAACATAAAAAATCAACGAACCGTAAAATTTTAACACATCTGATATTAATTGAAAATTTAAAAACTTACAAATATTCTGCAGGATTTACAACACAATATTTCAATTATAACCGTTTGCGCATAAATCCAGCAACGATTTTAAAATTTCACTAATACTTTCCCAAGTGTTATAATATCATTTAATATTACAAAAAAAATCACGATTGATTCAACAAAAAAGTTTGAAAGAGACCGAAGATTCTAGAATCACGGTCATGACATAAGATTGAGTAACGGTATTGGGACTTTCACGTCTGTGGCAGCCCGACCGCAAGGCGCGACCGTTTGCAATGCTTCTGTTCTTTTGCAATGTTATTGCAAATTATGCAATAGTTTAATACTATACATTAATTTAACTTTTAATGTTCAATTTAACTATTGCGCCAGGATTAATTTGAATGTAGGCAGTTCATTTAAAAGTCAATATTAATTACTAAGCGAAAAACAAAGAAGTAAATGAAAAAGTTGAGCGAGAATAATGAGTATACTCCGTATTAGTTTTTACCGGTATTTTATAAAACGTAGTTAGAGGAAATACAACTCTAATACTGGAAATTATAATTATTTATTTTTCAAGCATAAAATTGTTTCACACCAACTGATTCATATTACATAAATATGTGACACTGATGGAACCTATTTAAAATTTCACCGAAAGTCACCTATTGTACTAATGATCTAGTGTATTGGACAATATTAAGACCCAAAAAGATAAAGTGGGTCGTTAGAAATCATTAGTATTCCATGACGACTTTCCCACCCTTCCATATAAACAGTTTTGTAACCGATACACTGGCGAGTGCACGCGCGCTCAGGTGTTAAGTTTGCGTCTTGCGTGTGTTAAAAAAAAACAATTTGACATTTAGCATTTTGTAGGGAAGTTTTAGTTCATAAAAATGTATAAGTGTTCGAAGTGTTTGATGTTAATGGTGAGTTGATTTAACGTTAGTGTAATTTACGGTTAACTTGATTGTAGGTACTGTGGCCTTGTTGAGTGTTGCCGGACTGCTTTCTCAGGTGAAGGATACCGTCGGGCGACTGTTACTTAACTTTATATACTTGTTATGATTTTGAAAATGTGCAGCTCTAAATGAAATAAGGACTTTAAAAATGTGCTTTTACCTTTTTCAAGTCACGTTAAGTCTTAATTTATTCCTTAGTAATATTAATGATGCTACATATTTCGTTAACACAATACAGTTTCCCGCCAATATTACACATAAAAACATAAATTTGGGTTACAATACATATCTGCTTCTATAGCATCAACTCATATAAAATCAAATAGCATTTGGTGTATATTAATAATACACAATTTTAGGAACACGAAAATAAATATACATTTTTTTATTTATTCCACAATAAATTTAAAGGGAATAAAAGAGCTTTGTTAGGTAGTCGAGTTGGGATATGCAAGCCGGAAGTCATTAACATAAAGATATTATTATTTATTTTAAGAGACAAACTTATTAGTAATAAAACCCCCTTATATTTTTAAAGGTGATTTTAAATATATATATTTATAAATTAAAATAAAACCTATATAAATGATGTTAATGGCTATTCTTTTGGCTTTATATAGCAAGATAATTCTATACGACTAGTATTTAAATTTGATATCCGGCACACAGCCCAACGACTGGGTTTTGTTTCTTTTCAATTTATGTTTAAGATAAAGAAAGAATACATCTTTAAACAAAACACATATTCTTATAACAATGAAATAGTCAGTTTCTACTGACGTAACGTTTTTGTATAATGGTACTAGTTTGTATTATATATATCATATTCTTATATATGTACACATCTAATGTTTCTTTATATAAATATTGACGATGTACCAATAGATAGCCACAAAAACATATAATTTTAGCTCGTCGTGGTCCTGAGTATCGTGATCACAGCGGAGTCTACCATACCACAGCCAAGAGCGCCCAACTTCCAATACTTTGAAAGGTACATAATGTATTTGAATGCAAATAGATATTTACTCATTTGGTCTCTATTAAAACTTGTCTATACTCGTATTAAAGTGACGAAGAAAAGTTTTTTTTTGGGGGAGAAGAGCTGGGAGTCATTAAACAATAGCAATATGCAAAACGAGTAAACAAACAGAAGCCAATTATATAGTTTTTCTCAGGCAAATGTTTAGTATTTGGGGCATTGTTACTAATGCAAAATGTTAATTTAAGTATAGCTGTAAGGTTGTTTATGGATTAAGAATTTGACTGTTGAGCTGAGGTTGAGTTGCTAATCGTAACACTAATTAACATCCTTTAAACAAATTGAAGGACTTAAAAAAAGTCTCATTCCCCTAGCGCAACTTTTATATGAACCGCTTTGAATAAGGTTTTAATAATAATTAAAAAAACCTATGAACCAACTCTTCTAATAATCTATGAATATATTATTATTATTCCTAAACTTCTATAGATGGATTGTTTGGTGTTCATTTTTAATTTGAATTTAATATATTGTTTATTATTAATATATTGTTTCCAGGCCAAAATACCGATATCCGTACTATGACGAAGACGGCAAGGGCAAGCTTCTGTACGGCTACGGTGGTCCCGAATTGTACCAATACAAATCGTATTCGCCGCTAGAAGGAATACATTAGATACATAATCATTTTATCAAATATATTATGAATAGATTTAGACAAGTTTAACAACTTAGATTTAAACAAAGAGCACCTATTTTATAAGTTACAAAGGTAATAGATATATTTACGTTATATACTTGTATTGGATGATTGAATATAAATCCTTTGTCTCTATCAAACAATCAAACTTATTAAAAGGATCTTTCAAAAAATTTATTTTTATATTATGTATAATATTGATTGAATCATTTAAATTGGTGAATAATAAAAAAAATCGGTAAATAAAGATTCATTACGATTAATTTTTCTTTTTTTTTATGGCAACACTCATCGTGAATATTACGTCAGTGGCAAAAATGGTTTATTCATATTATATGAATATTATAAATTTTCAGTAACCTTTTATAGTGTCGTATTAAGCTCAATATTATGAACACAATACAAGAGGTATTTGAACTGCTGCTATTAAACATATTAATTAGGGTTAAGTTTAAGAAAATCAAACAAGTATTATAAAGATGAATTATAATAATTGAAATTAGTCATTACAGCCTTAGATAACTGAGACTATGTTCTCGCGAAAACCGCATTAAAAACAGTTCAGTATCCTTAAAATGCGCGCGAACAATCAGAGAGAGGCAAAAAATTTAGAAAGCGATTTTTGTGCTCTATTAGCTTTTGCTAATAGTTTCATACCAATTTTTGATACATACCTTTGTTACACAGACACACCGCATTGTATTGTATAGATGATGTAAGCTTATTCATTTGTATTAACAAGTTTGACATTATTGTCAGTACGGCCGTATAAGTTAAGGCCAAAGGCAGTTTATAATGATCCTTTTTTTTTCTCTGAAGTTATTTTGTTCATTGTTATGGTATAATTATATGGACAGTTACTAATTTCCCGATATTCTATTCTTTGATTTTGTCATTTTACAGTTTAAGAATTGAATTTAATAAAAGTATCCGAACTGTTTTCCTTCTATCCAGATTCCAAGCTATGTTTAGATTGCATTAGTACCTCTTAAGGTCGAGTGTAAAATCCCATATACCTATGTATTAAACTATACAATATGTTTCTATCATTATTCGATTAAATAAATATTCATTTATAATTAGCAAAAGTATTTAAGAAAAGTCTTTCGGAGTCCAGGACCAGGCCAAGGCGAGTTGCAGCGACCTCGACAAAGAAAGCTTTGGTTCAATATAAACAAGATACTCCATACATTCTTTTTATTCCGTTACAAAAATTAACTGGCAGTGATTACTGAAATTTAATCGGTAATATAATTACTTAACAGCATACAAGTAGAACAAGACAATTGTGTTTAAATTCAAGTTTCATGTAACTGTAATAACTGACTTTGTTATTATGTACTAGGCGTTGTGAATAACCATTTTCCTTTATTAAAATCTCACGTGTGGTAGACCTTAACAGCGAATTATGCGTTTAAACCTTGAAACCGGTTAACACGACAAACAAAACGTATTTGTCCGCATATACTAGATTTTCATTACTTACGTTCGTCTTCACATAAGTATTCCGACTTGGATCATTCGCGTGTGAAGTCATATCTAGTATATTTAAAAAAAAATGCTGCGAGTAACTATTATGATGTTGGCAACATTGTATTGTTGCGAATGTGTTTTTGTCTCTTCGAATTTTTGGGCGCCTTTATACAATCCTAGGATATTGAATTATCGCGTCGATGTGCCGTTTAGTCCTGACGCTGGCAAAAATGCGAGGGAGGATTACATTCAAAATAATGGCGTTAGAGGAGTTAAACTCATAGCCAACTTGGGCAACGGGAAGGGACCAAGCGATGATCGCAAGGTAATGTTTTAATAGTAATTCCTATAAATATAGCCACGTTATAGACCTGTATCAGGTTTATTTTTAGCCATAACTTAATAAAGTAAATCTAGTTTGTGCTATGAATAAAATTAATACTTTGTAATACATGTTTTTGGCATTTAATTTATCTCTAACATTAAACATACGCAGTTACTAGGATTTTTTTTTTTTCGTTGGCGCCAAAACCATTGCCGCGCATCCAATGACTGCTCTTAGATTAATATATTATTTTATTTTTAGGAAAATGAAGATATAAAATTCTACTACACATATTCTGGAGCCAGTAATGAAAATAAATATAACACCAATTTTAAATAAGTGATGATTTATAATAAAAACTGATGAGTTTTAAGAGATTACGACTCTAACAGTGTTTTTATACTGTGTATGCAGACTATAATTTAAATTATCATATTTGAGATGATAATAAGATATAGATAATTAGTAATTAAATATGGTTGTGTTGAAGACAAAGATGAGTTTTATTTTTGCATACAATTCTCACGCATAGTTACACAGTATCTATTCAAGTTTAAGAATGACGCATATATTTTTTTATAACTGATCTTTTTTCAAAAAAAATCAAAATACCATGATTATATAATAATTTTTAACACCATTTCTATCACAAATTAGAGTAAACCTCTTTGAACAACCAAATGGTGTCATTTGAATGCAGATAGCTGTCACATTATAGAAAAATATGTTGAAAAGAGATTTTAAATTTAAATTGAAAAAGAATAATGTTTAATGAAAATTTTATTTCTATTAAATTTTAATTTTTAATCAATATTGACACAACTTCCAATTTATTTTAATGTGTTTTAAGATTAAACAGCAATTTATATCTGTGGCAATATTAACATTGTAAATAAAACAATCCACACATTCGAGTACTTTGTCACTGGTTCTATTCAAAGAGGTACAACAATACAATAGGCATGATGACAAATTTTGAATAACTGTTTTTTTATGTTCAGAAATAAATATCATATACAATGTATATCGTAT
>DWQQ01000924.1:0-10025 GCA_018244775.1 Oxynetra roscius flavomaculata | reverse complement strand
AAAATAAAAAATAACCTTCACGCCAGGTCCCTAGCGGGGTAGGCAGAGAGCACGGAGCGCCGAACATCTCTGTCCTATCCTATCTATAAGACTATGTCTATATATTATACATATGTTGATCGCTCTATAAGACTATGTTTATATATGTTTCCCAGTCTATAAGGCTATATTTTTAAATGTTTACCACTTTATAACACTATTCGGATGCTCAACGTCGACATGCCAAATTCCTTCCACTTTCAAAATGAATTTATATTGCCGTCAAAATTCTAGTGTATCGTACGGAGAAAAGCTATTACTTCACATCGTGATAAGAGGTTATTGCTTTATAAAGCACAGGCCCAATATGGAGTAGTGCTTGAACTTAAGGGGAGGTATCCCAGAATAAGTCCTAAGTCTACTTGTTTGCGCGAAGTGATGTATCAGAGGAAACATCGACGACCATACACTTACCGATATGTTAGAACGAATTAGCTTTTGTATGGAAATCGGTTTATAGTAATATAAACTCAAAACAGGGTATATTTTTATGACCGCTGACTGCGTGTTTGCTATGATTTTTTGCTCTAAAAAATGAGCTAATTAGGTCATGGTGGGGATTTAATTGGACGCTGCCACTAATTCACATCCGACCTGTGATGTTGTTGAGATTATATTAATAAAATTGGCCGCATTTTGTTTACTTCGAAACCAAGGAATTGTATAGGTTTTATGATATTATTAAAATCAGTGTCAAAGTCTCACGATTATAGGATTTAAAAGTGATACTGGTTGACTATGAGGCTGCTTTTAAACAAACATTAACAAGATAGGAGGGATTAAGTACTGAATTTTCTTCGTTGACGGTAAGACGGAGGAAACTTAATTTTAGGCAACTGTTTCCAGAATATACTTATAAAGCTAATACGAAGTAATGAAAGAGAATTATAAAATTTATGAGAACGACCGTCTGGCGCTACCAATTCACATCAATTACTGACGAATTCCGTTGAAAGGGTATTAAAGGGTAAATGCGAACGTTTTTAAAACTCAACCGTCTTTTAATACAACACTTTGTGATTTAAAACTCATTTATAATACGACTTATCAAGATTGTTCAAATTTTGAATTGCTAAACTATGTTGTGACGGACTATACTAAAAGTAATTACTCGTATATTTAAATCGGCTACTGTTAAAGGTTTTTAGTGATTTATTTTTGAGTACAATCTCTATAGTTTAGTTCCCATAAATGACTATAAAATGCATAAAAATGTTAATAGCTACATTAATAAATAAATCGTTCAGTATTCTTATGCAGTAACGTATAATACAGGATGAATAAATAACATTCCGGTCTCGTGACTGCTCCAATAATGCAAATGAAGACATTTTTCAACGTGCAGTAATGTTGCTGCATTCGATCCATTTCCAACCAAATTGCAGTTCGTTACATCGTTGTAATGAGGGCGGTTACGGCGATGCGTGGCGTGACTGTAATAGATATTAATATTATTTTTGCGAGCTCAATTTGTCACTTCAAAATTGTGTACTTAAAGTATCGTGGTACCCAAATTCATTTTGTACTGGTTGAAATAAGCTTTTAGATTATTTTGTTTAGTACACAATAAAAGTAATAATCAGGTATATAATTTATTTAGTGGCTATTAATTCAGGTATACATTAAAGCTCATTGGTGTTCATCCTGCAATTCAACGATACAACTAGTCGCAAGTACTAAGAACTTATTGAAGAAAGCGTGGTAAATTACGCTCTGCTTATCGCGAGCTTAACACTGCAACACAACGATGAAAACTAGCATCAATTGGTTATCTCAAACTGACTATACTCAATATATATTCTGCCCGTCCATTGTTTGTCAACGCAACAACAAAAAAGAAACTCTTAGTCAAATAAGAAGAGAGTAAACGAATGAATAACTGATACACTGCTAATATAAAGTGGTCAGAAGTTTTAGCACTAGATTGATTAGTTATTACCTTTTCAGAGCGACTACTTGAAGGGTGGCGAACTTGTAAAGCTCTTAAGCAGCGTGCAAAACATAACCCGGGCGCACGGAGCATTTTATAAAGTTAACGGCAACTCGATTAACGAGCGAACTCGGCGAAGTTGCGAAGTGCGAAGAGCAAAGTTTGCTCGCGAGGGCACACTACATTGAAACATGGCCGAGTTTTATTTATTGTTTTTGGACTGCCGATATGAGATCCGGATTCATTAGCATTAATTTCTTTATAATTATGTATAGCGTAAGTAATACGTAAATACTTGGACGTAATTGACTTATTTCAGTTCAGTGGTAAATGTACTATTCAACATTTTTAGATATCTATTTAAAAAATATGTAACAAAACTATTAATAGTATTGTTTGGCTAAATTTTATTTGTAATGGCTTTAATAACCGTGATTTTCATTTCGTATTTGTTATTTCATATTTGTTTATTATTTTCTTTGCAGTAAGAACATTATGTACATACAAAACAAACATACAAAACAGTACATACAAAACAGTAATAAAAAAATATAAATATTGGCTCCTTTTAAGCACATTACTTTCAATGCAACTTTAAGGCATCGTTACAAAAGACGAATATTTCCGTCAAAACATTTAAACTAAAACAGTATTACAAATTTTTTACCAATGTTCATTTGTATGACATATATATCGACAAAAAAGATTATTAGCCATATATATTATTAAGTGTATACATTTATTACACCAAATTATTGATTTACTTAAGCAAATTACAAAATGACTAACCACATTTATGTCTACCGTCAATACAAGGCTACATTATTTTATAAAATTCCGTTCTATTTGAAAAGCATTCACACCTTTTTCCTACAGAGTTCCCTGAACAAGGGCCTTTTATAAAAGGTTCTATAAGCAGCATTCTGAAGCGTGAAATCCTTGACACTTTAGTAATGACGCATAATTGTGCAAAGTACCTTATTCGTTTGGACAGTTCGTTTGTCTTAAATACATTTACCGGGAAGAACCCTCAGCGCCATTAACGAATTAGTGCCCACGTCACTGACCATTAGGGAAGTGTGTTAGGAAACATTGCTTAAACTTCTAGTTAAGATATACACACGTATAACGCTGTATTTAGCTTGACTGGTTTCTAGAATCTTCGCGATGGTGGTTAACATGTTTGTGTTAAGATCGAAGTTGGCACTTTGTACTTTACTAAAACTTGATAGGCAGTCAGTAAGCAATTTGCGAATTATATCTAATAGTTAAGGACGGCTTAATTGTATTGACTTAATAAACTTAAGTTACGTGATTTATTATGAAATCCGAAAAGCTCTTCAGCGCGGCTGTGCTGAATAGTCTGTAATAGTGTGTCGAGTGCGAGTTTTTTACGTGCTCGATATCGAGCTACTCGCATTCGACCGTGAGCCCATTAGCGCACGTGATTAGTTGTTTCGATCGTTCATATTGTCACCAGACGGCGCTGTTTCAATTGCATACAAAGTGCCTTTACTAATTGAGTAGATAAAAAAGTCACACTCGGAATGTATCTCGATAACTCTAAGCCTTAAAATGCGACCTGCTTTATTTTTATTATTTGTAAGATATAGAGTATGGAGTCAAATTGTTACCTAAAGTTTTCTAAAAAAAACGATGGCAAACTATGGTATCAAACCTTCTCATTAAGAAAGAAGACTTGGGTCTAATAGTGAGACGATGAAAGGTTACACGATGAATAAATGTAATAAAGGTTGCAACCTTAAATAAATGCTCGCTGCAGCCCCCAGACATTCTGTATCCAATCTTAAATAGATCTAAAGTACTGTAGGTAATTCGTCACAGATAAATTCCTATCCTTATGGACTAGCTGAACAACTTCATGTTTGTATGTATGTTTAACAAAAAAAGGTTAAAGTACTTAGAAAACCCCTCTAATCATAAAATAATAATAAAAATGATTAAAATAATTAGCGAACAAATGACAAAACCGTTATATTCTCTTTTGTCTCCTGAATATTTCGCGGTTATTGTAATATTTGTATCCATTTTTTTTTCATTAAACCGGCATTCCATTTTTAAGTTAAATACTCATACGGCCTTAAAGATCAAATATTTATACAGCGTTCTTCAACAACCATTTACTCGTAAAATGCGTACTCTGTATTTTGTATATACTATTACAGCGGTTTTATTTAAACACACCTTATACAGTAACTAAGTGATGAGTTGGCATGATGAACAGGGGCGATTCTGAACGATGAAATCCGAAACTCCAATTAGGGGGTAACACTAATTGATACGGCATTAGTTGCGCTTATCGCATATCTGGTGGGGACGACGCTAATTAATTGGAAGCTACAGACAGCACTCTGTGACACCGATGTACTGTAAAGGTATTATTACTTAGATATTTTTCGTCCTTTGTATCATGTATCTGTGGATTATCATTTTGTTTTGTATTGCTGTCTGATTTCGTTAACAAATATTGGAATAGTAGGGCTAGATGTCTTAAGCTGTACAAAGTTATCCAGCTGCAACGATTTGCAAACAAATGCGCCCAGTTGTGAAAAATAGTGACCTTTGTTATTATGGTGGACGGTAATGTGCAACAATGTTAATAAATCAAAGTGTGATGAATGTGCTCATTGCCACTAAGAGTTTAATTTTACCCAGCATCAATTCTAAGAATAATATAATTCCAAATAATACTTCATTCGTAAGATTTTTTTATAGTCAGTACTACATATATACAGGACTGCATCTTTTTTTTGTAATCAGTACTTTTTATTTCTAATGCTGAGGAGTTTTCGCGGCTGTTCGCTGCGCAGCCATCTGTCCCGTCTTGGAGCAAGTGTTCTGGCAATCTACAAACGCGCGCTGTCAAGCAAAATTTGGGTTCTATAGAATTACGGGCGTGTCTGGAAAATAATTTAGATAGATTGTATTATATCTATTTACGTGCTACTGCTACTGTGCTACTCGAAACTTGGCCCTCGAGGAGCTAACTCTATCAAATAGTTCATGCTAAGACTTCTTCTGTTTGAAGTTTTTAAAATACACTGAATGCTTTGGACAAAGTTTGATAATAGTTATCTAATCATAACAACTAAAATGCTCTAATTCTTTGCCCTTTTTACGGCAGCACTTGTCAAAATATCTTACTAGTAGCCACCCTAGATCCATCTTATCGAGCTTATCATGACGATTGCCTTTCAGATATCTTCACATCCGCAATCTCTTTACGTTTACAAACACTTGAAGTTAATTAGTTGATTGACTAAAATTTATGATGGACTATACAGTGTGAGAGCAATGCTTCGTTTGCTCTGCCCCAGTCTCGAAGTAAGGGACTTTAATCTCCTCAAACGTTGTTTAACGATAACACCGCATTCTATGCAAGGGATATATTCTAATATTATTGTCTCTCAGATATTTGGTAGATACGGTTTTCATCTTTAAACTATGATTCTGAAATACATTTTCAATATCTGTTATAAAAAAAATTAGGATATTAAATAAACATTGATAGATTAACGTTCTAGATACCAGCCTGTCTTCCGAGGTGCCTGGGTGCGAAATTATCGCACTTCAGAGTTTCATTATGTTCATTTCAAAGAATACTTGTAAATATCATTTACCAGGATTGTAATATTATCATAATTGTACCAGAAGGATAACTATACAACTTACAATTCTACTGCACACATTCGAGCTATAAAACAATTAAATACTGTACATAAATATTTTACGTGGTTTTTTGAGAACACTAATTACTTAAACATTCTTATTCGGTATTATTAATCTACTGTACCATTTGGAATGTCTCCAGATCTTTCCATCTGGCATCTGCGCCTGGAACTTCTTATTAAATGACTCTTATTAAATAAACATACATACATAGAAACACACTATCTTGCAGTACAATATAACTTCATAAAGCTAGAGAGTACAGGCTTCCGATTTCAGATTCCAAACGTGAGAAACTGAATCTAAACCATTAATTTATCACTGCTATAATATTAAATATATAGTTAACTATTAAAATTAAGTGTGCCAGCGCCGATATTGTTGTGAATGCTAAATAAGGTCACATCATTGATCGCATCGATAACATTAGCTGTTTATTGATGTACTTCTATGTTATTTCGTAACAATCATCGTAAATTCCGATTATTTCACAGTTCGTTACCCCGGCGCTGGCAGGAGCCAAATGTACCCACTGCGCGTGGCTTTTATTGAACGAACGACCCGCGGGACGGGATCCACTAAGTACAAGTTATATCTGCATTGACATAAGACGCCACGTTATAAATACGCTCTTTAATTAATTATTAATGGCATAGAAGTGGTAACATGTAATCAATCTTTTTTGTCGTTTCATTGTTGGACTTGGGTCTCTTGTGGAAATGAGACTGGTTGAGGTTTTAGTCTGCCATGCTTTCTATGTGAGGGGAGGTTAGCAGACTTCGCGTAATGTAGCGAACATTACGCAGAGCACTAAAGTAAGCGACTTGCAGCTTGATAGATGATACTTTGTATGATCACTGCTTTAATTCTCAGTCAATTCGGTTATCAAATAATCATGATTCGATTTTATAATAAAGTAAATGTCTGTTTAATAAAGTAAATTAATGGTAAGTAAAGTTCTAAAATACTTTAGTAAATCTTTATTATAATATGTTTTCATGTATTTTCCATGGCACTTTACATTCTACAAAGTTGTTGTCATTCTTTTGATTAATAAATTTAATTTAGCGGAATATTAAATTACACTCATCATAATACTCGTATATCTTAATTTCACGTTAATAATTTCGTATAATTGAATTCGAAAGCTTTAAAATTTCAGAAGTTTTATCTCAACACAATAGTCATGTTGGAGTTACATACGGTACGTTTCAAATCCGAAATAATTAGTAGACAGTTTGTTTGAAGAACTTTCTTAATGAATATTACAAAATGTGAGGATATTAATTTTGACGCTGGTTTCTTCTAGTAATATTATTAATAACAAATAACTACACTCAACCGCTTACAACTAAACTGGACAATGATAAACAAACTGCCTAAATTGGTTTTCTTTACATCATGTATCTGAAGAATGAATATATACAGACATAAATCTACTACTAATATTACCGCTACTCGTCCGTCCGTGGCAATATCTGAGCTTAACTTTATTCGTACTTATGTACATACATATTTGTCGGGTTTTAGTTCCTTAATTTTCTTAAATTTTTCTTCTGTTTTTATTTATTGTTCTTAATTTATGTTTATATAATATTTTTTTCTTTCATTACTTTTTCTTCATTTTATTTTCGTATCAACGTATGAATCCTTCATTGTCCTTTTTTTCTTGTTACATCAGAATATATCATTTCTTTTCTTAATATAATAAAATAATCAATTGCTCGGAGCACACCGGAGCGTGTTGCTAGAAAACAATAATTAAGGTTTCCGTACAAATAACATTTCCGCCGAGAATTGAATGCGTAGAAATAATTTAAACTTTGAGCTTGCATTCGCGCTTAATGTAATTTTGCATATGTCAGCATGTTAGGTGTTTTGTCACAGGCGCGTTTAATATTCGCGCGGGGGCGCGGTATTTATTCAATAAACAGTTACAAACTGTTCCCCGTGAACGCATATTTGTGTAGCGTGTAAACCCGCTTTTAATATTACGGCGATAAATATTATATTTAACCTTAATAGATGCTTTGTTATATTTAAATTCATGTTTTCACAGGAATTTCCTGTTTCATATGATGATATTTAAAGTTGATGGTGATCTATGACTTTATATTTTTATATATAATTGATAAATATATAGTTTGTTTTTAATTCACTTACAATCAGATGCAGACTTATATATTAATACAAATCGCAACTTATTAGAGACATCGTAAAATACATAGTCTGGTATAGAATTATAACGTAAATTTTTCCAACCAATTTTTCTCAGTTTTTATATAAATATACACGTACCATAAATAATTCTTAGCAAATTTTCATCGCGTTATGTCATCAAAATATAAAAGCTCTTTGTATTGTCGAAGTGTAGCGTGTGTGGTGTAGCTCAAACCGTCTCGCCTCATTATAAAGCGCTAAGCCGGTCATTATGGCGACTACTTCAACACAAGCGCCAGGGATTATCGTCGTGGTCCAACCGTAAATCGTTCCTAGGTTTCCCGAGACAAAGCAACATGTCTTATATGTTCAAAATCAAAACAGACACCATTTTTTTATAATTAAACGTTCATCTCGCTATTATGGTAAATACATCAAGCAATCGGAGACGAATTACCTAAATCATGCTGGTCAAACCTAAACTAATTCTAGGTTTCTCAACAAATTATATTTGTTAGAAATCCCTTATATAAAAAAAATTCAAGACATACGACTGCTTCGTTGGATAAAAGGGCTATAAACTAATTGGTTTTTGAATTAATTTCGATAGAAAACGTTACACTATGCCAGTAGATGATCCTAGATTATTTTTCCTTGATGTGGAAATAAAAGACAAATAATTTTAAGCATAAACGTAATTTATATCGGTTTATATAATAATAATAATTGTTAGCTTACAATGAAATACAACTAAATTTGAAAGTTTGCACATCAGAAATATTCACGTATTCACACAACTTTAACTTTACAACGAAAACTCCAGTATTTAATCTACATTATTATTTATGAGATGATTACCTAGAGATTAAATAATATATTTTCCGTATAAAATTACATCTAAAAGATATTATTATGTAGAAGATCATAGCAAATTAGGTCCCAAGGCGGCCTCATGTTCTGTGCCTTGTCTGGAATTATAATACCTCCTTATAATCTAGATATATGTATGCATAAGACACAATATTGCAACTAAATAAGACAAAGTTTGCTTCACACTATAAATATTTCACGATTGTTTTATTTACTATTTGATTTCACATTGATCATCATAAGATTGTTTAATATCGGCCGTAAAGTACATAAAACGAAAAAAGAAGTATGAATTTAGAACAAGTATACACATTTGAAATTCATTTCTTATTATCGTTATAAAATTATGATTGTAAATATACATTCAGACATGCTTCACTAGAACTTGGGAATAATAAAATAAAATCAACAAAGTAACGCATTTACTTATCCGCATATTCAACATTTGGAGAGAAAAAAAAGATAAAAAAAAATCTCTCATTGGACATTAGCATTGCCATCTAGTAGACCGCGATTAAAGCAAATACATATATTAGCGGTGCTTTATATTAAGTAGATTCTTCAAATAGTTCGCGTTAAACCATCGTAAAGTTTCCTTACGCTGAAGTTGCTTCGTTTCAAATGCAAGGCGTTAATGAATACTCTACCTTTCCTACGTATTAGTGAAATGTAAATTACTCTACTTTTTAATAAATTAAACATGGATCTAAAAGTCCTGAAATATCTTTTCTAAAACAATATTTACGTTTTCAAAAAAACTATGTCTGGTTGTTTGTTCTTCTGGATATTACTTAGTCTGTCGGCGATAAGAACATTATAAATCGTATTTTACTTTACAATTCAATATTGCGACACGTATTTCTTTATATTAATTTACAGCCACGCGACATATACTTTCATTAATATTGAAACATATTGTACGCGATGCTACACATTGCGGTACAGCTATGTATGTATATGTATGTAACAACCGCACAGTCAGAAAAGTTGAAAAGCTGCCCAAAGAACTCGAAGCTCGCATTCATAATTAAACCTAGATGTGTAACCCGAAGTTATTTGGATCCGAGGCTTCACTGTACATCTATAATTCATGGACCAAACTAATAGAACACCGGACTATCGGACACCAATGGTTGTGCGAGTTGATGATAGACTGTTAGGTTAATTAAGGTGTTTGTTTAAAAGTAGATTTCTTTCATATCACCATTATATACAGGACGATATTATTCACTAAATATATGATATTTTTATGATAGTAGGAGAGAACAAAGTTATGAGAGAAGTAAGTTATATATATATATATATATATATATATATATAACGAAATAGCGAAAAC
>DWQQ01000923.1:0-10028 GCA_018244775.1 Oxynetra roscius flavomaculata | reverse complement strand
ATAACCGTCACGCCAGGTCCCTAGCGGGGTAGGCAGAGAGCACCGAGTGCCAAACATCTATATATATATATATATATTCATGAATATGCGCCGGTTTCGGAGGCTCTTGACTCCAATCAATATCTGACCTATTTGGTCGAGATAGGTTAGTCTCGGCCTCCCTCGGCCCCGACGTCCATCAACACTCGCATATATACATATATATATGAATATTTATAAAAATTAAATATAGGTAAAACTTTATTAACTTAGGATCTATTACGCAGAGATCATAATTTTTAACTAACAATTATATACCTAACTTTTTGACCAGTGTCGAAACCGTAAAGCTTGTTTTTATTACAATAAGAAGTGTTTTATTACAGTAGCATCTTTTTATTTCAGAATTTAAACCTGTTTGAAGGATAGTTCTACCGGTAATAAAAACTATGATTAACTATATTAAAAATACGATTTCTTTACAACCTGTTTATATAATAAATCATTCAAAAACGAATTATTAAAAAAAGTACATAATTACAATTGCATAGTTACGCAAAGGTGTAATTATAAATTTTAAATATATCTATAGAATACTTTTCGATGTCGAAATCGGATTAGTTTATATCAATAGTTCAAGAATTAACTACACTGTAAAAAGCTTCAAGTATACGAGTATTATAGACAAAGGCTTGACAACAGACATTTTAGATAGTGATGTGAAAGTTAAATTTTGTGTTCCCGCCGATCTTGAAACAGGAACAAATTTGTAGAAAATTTTATTATGTATTAAATTACACAATTTACAACGGATACAATAGTTAGTATGTCTGTAATTCACAATTATGCTCGATGGTGAAAATTGGGACGACTCATTCAATATCACCGAACTAAAAGAAACGTCTCGTTGCGCTGGTATTTGATCAGTAGAAACATTGTGAATGAATAATAATTTATCATAACCAAATGAGACGGTTCATTAATATAACGAATGATTTAATGAATATATTTCTTACCGTACAATAAATAAAAACAACAAAAACACATAATTACTAAGGACATGACCTTATTTCACGGTTGAAATATTTAGAATAAAATATGCTGTTTTGAACCTTGGTAGTAACATTTAAATATTTCGAAAGCGGTATCCGCGTGGTCTTTGCCCGTTTTCGTTTTGCATTCGTCCAATAGTTTCGAAGCTGCCGCCTTATCGATCCCTTGTGGTAATTTTGATAGGGCTACTTCACTATTTAATTTAGCATCGTGGCTCAAGATTCCAGATTTTTGGAAGAAGCAGTGAATGAATTTTTTTAATGCCTCGTCGTCGTCCATATGCCCCTTCTTCACGTCGGCCAAAACTTCGGGTTTGACACCGCTTTCCTTAATACATTCGGCGGTAAATTCGTTCGCTTTCTCTTTTTGCGATTGCGATAAATGCACATTCTGAAAATGATGACAGATTAATTAAAAACTCCGTGTTTGTACCTGTGAAAATTTTGAGATAAGTTCTCATATAACTTTAGAATAGATGTTAAATATTGTGGACACGTATTTAAAGAAACGGTACGTCATTTAAACATATCGCATCATATAATATACCAAATTTTTTAGGTTTTACATTTCATTGACAAAAAATTTAGGGAACAACTGGACGTTTGAAATATTTGGTAATCGCCAAATGATAATTGAAAACTTGAAAACTTGAAAAAATTGAAAACGATAGAGCTATAGTTTAGTTATAATTTATTGAAAAATCGCTTAAACATTTGTAATGAACATATTTCATGATCCACATAATGAGTAAGAATATTGACTGATATTCAATACATCTACGCGCTTACAGGTTATAGATATCAGTAACTAATTACAAATAGTTACTTTTGAACAGTCATAAGTACGACAGTGTTTCCGGCTAGCAGCCTCCAAAATCGTGGGGTTGCATATTTGCTGTTTTGATTCTTTATTAGTTAGTTGATATTACTTTACAAATTACACTTACGTGAGCCTCAAAACAACTAACAGATATGACAAAGAACAAAAACAAAAATGCTTCCATTTTGTTTTATTTTAGCACGTCAAGTGTGAGAATCCTGTTTTCAATCTAGTGGAATAATCGATAACCGACCGAGAACTAGCTTTTATACGTTAGCTAGAAGGACAACGAGCTAGGACACGATCCAGTATGGTAAGGAAATGGCCTAGATCTCAATATCGACCGGTATTCTAACATGGTGCCAATTAGATTACTTCGTAACATAACGAGCAAGTAAAGTATTGATATACCTACCCCGTGTTACTTATTGAACTTATCTACCTGTCTACAAAAAGTGCGTGGTTCTAAAATTTATTGCTATATAAAAAAGAAGTGACCAAATCTTACGAGACGTCTAGTTAATGAAGGAATCGCGCATTTCACGTTTAATATATATGTGGAAGCCTAATGACTATAAAGATCAGAACGGGAACCGAAAACGCGTCGAAAGCTTGTAGAGCCCAAAGATTGAAGAGTCAGGGAAGGGCAGAAGCTGTGGTTCGTACTTTACAGATTGTTGTACGTTGATATAAATCAAATAACATTTTCGGTCTGGAAGATGAATAAAATGTTACGACAAAATGCGTTAGCTAAATAATTTAATAGACAATAAACCAATAATATAATAAATAACAATGAAAATACTGAGAATTCCCTTAACAGTGTATCATGAGGCACAGGAAGTCCGCCTTATTAATTAAACCGATAAAACACTAAACATCTACGAACTTACTAAGAAGTGGATCTAGTAGGTGGCACGGTAACCTATATAGGGTACGAACGGCGATGGCACCACAGCTACACCTATTGCTGCGGTGCAGCAGTTGTTATTGACAATCGTCGTTTCGGTCTCAGGGTGTAGCTGTCGGTCCAAGTGTATGCGGCTACGAATCCTTCGAGCCGAAACATCTTGCAGAATTATGTGCGTCATGGGGATTTTCCACTGACGTACATATTTCTGCAAATGATGTTTTTATTGTAAAACATTATACAAATTAATATGCTCGTTTGAAAACAGCCGTAGTATAGAAACTGTACGTTAAACAATAATAAATCCTTTTGTCAGCCTTTGAGTGTGGGTCACTTCATACTGGACACCTGATTGAAATACTCACTGACACATAAGTGACATTGTTGATATCATACAAGTAAAAATGCAAGACGTTTTACTTGAGGAACTGTTGTGCGTATAAAATTTTTATCTTCTAATAGGATGTTCTATATGTTTGGGTAATGAACTACATAAAACTGTTCGACTTATTACCTTATCTAATAAATGTGTTAAGTTTCACAAGAAAACTATTACAAATATAATATATAAATATTGATAGATGAAAATTATTGAACTTAAAAGTAACATTAACATAGTCGTACGATTATATTCTCACATCTCACATATAAAAAGGTCGGGCGGACCCTCGTCATGAGAAGCATACAGTAAGGAAGTACCAAGGCGGCTAATTAGTTCAGTATAATATATAACAAGCTTACTTAATATTTATTATCATATAGACTAATTCCAATACTTTTCTTTGTGCAAATAAATAATTAGCAATAAATTGTTAATTATTTCATTATATAATTAGTGAAACTAATGACTACATAGGATTATACAGAGACGACAAAAATTGGCATATAATAGTTAAGGAATCCTTACAACGGGCCGGGGTGAAAAACGTGTGATAATAAATCATAAAATATATATTGTTGATTTTAATGTTCGAAATGTTTCCAGTTTCAAAATGGCCATGTTCCATTATCATTATTTTTATTAAGAAAATCTAACATTTGTGAGGCCCCATGAATATACATGTTAACATCGATGATTATAAACTCAATCTCACAACATACCACATATGAATGAGATCGTTCCAGAAGGGTGACGATCCTGTTCATAACTAAATAGACTATTTCGATGATTTGGAGCTATTTGCGCCCATCAATGGTAACGAGACGAACGATCAATAATTATTATGAAGTTTAACATACAGAGCCTTTCATTTCTAACAAGATTCGTGTAACATTGTGATTTCAATTTCGAAGTACTCACATTTTTATATGTATTGTTCCAATTCAAACGTCGTCAAAAGTAGTATGGAGTAGGTACTGGAGGCCAAGAATAATTACAAGGTGTTCCACCAGTCTGAAGATATTTAATGTAATACGCTCACAACTTTTGAACGTTCAGAGGTTCCTTTTCAGAGTGAGAGCATGCATTCTTAGCCCCTAGGCTATCACTATTCAAAGTACACCGTATATTAGAATAAAAAAAAATATTTTTCATATGTACATAAAATAAAAATGTTACTTATGACTGAAAAAATAAGGTGGATTAGCGATGTACGGCTTCCACCGACGTCCATGGCTCGATCTAGTTAGTCAGCTACCGTCACAGCCTTCAGTTATTCGTGTTACCTAGTGAATAAGGTACTTACTTATACCTAATTTACATTAAGCACATGCTGTGCTTCACAAAACAAATAAAAATTGGATTTCGTTTGCGGAGGTAAAGTATAAACTGTAGATATAGAATTGTCTATACGGTACATTATAAAAAACTCTATGGTGGGTAAGTTTCTCGCGATGTTTTCATCAAGTACGTGGTGGAATTTAAACGCCACCCAAAACCGCGAAGTAGGAAGCTGTTATCCAAAGTACCATAACATCTTGTCATGTTTGTTTGTACATACATGTAATATGCTATAAAGATAATTTAAATATTTTGGGGAGATCTGGCCGCAACATTTTGTACGTTGCACTGCTAGACACCAATCTATCCGGAAACTGCAAGATACATCTGCACTGAAGCATATATCGTGGCGCATTACCAATTCGGTCTTGCGGAGACACACGTTAGTGGCTAACTCCTCTATTGGATATTGTAATCGCCTTCAAAGCCTCCAACAAAATTCAAGATTATATTAGCAACCAACTGCTTAACGTGTCCTCCTAAGCAGTCGCGATCATCAATCGAATTGCCTACCACTTGAATAACTATACTAATTATCATATTACAGATATACATCATGGCAGAACAATCGAGGAGTGGTTTGCGACAACGACGAACATCCGGATTACCCTTAAACAGTGATCCCAGCAGCCAGGTCACTGAAGGCGAATCGACACCTACTCCAACTACAGCGAAACAAAAGTTTATAACCTTGAATGAGTTTAAGAGCAAGCAGCAGTCGTTTGACATAAGGGTCTGTGAACTTTATAGATTGGTATTTGATTCGATTGTACCTGTACTAGCACCGTTGATATTAATTGACGATTGTAACTGCAATTTTTAGGTGGACGAATGTGAAGAGGAAGAAATCGCACTCGACTCCGATGACGAAGGTCCGGAAGAGAAGATAGCGAGACGTCCTAGCACCCCAACGCCTCTCCAGGATTTCGGCGTCAGTGTGCAGCACAGTGAAGGTTCCTGTTTCAATATTGCCGTATCTCTTACATTATAATTAAGTTATCCATCTATAGATAACATAACAATTAAATAAAGACCATATGTGGCGTTTTGCCACGATGACAGTAAAACGTTTTCCAATGAAACACAGAGATTGATAAAAAAAGATTGAGATTTTATCGTCTTTCATGTTTAGTTCACTATATTAAATATGTTTTCATAGATAAACTAACATCTAATTACATTCGTCACCAAGCTATCCCTAGGACAGAACTGTAAAGAACTACTTACGAAGCTACTTATGAAAGAATTGGATTTATATTAGCTTTTCTTTTCATATACTTACGAGTACATACTTACACGAGTTACAGACATTTAATACCCAATTCATTTTAGAATTTGTTAGTTGGTATTTTAATTTCAAATCGTTACTGAGATCATCATTTTTTCTTTGGTACGCCTCACTTATCTAGTCAATTTAGTTAGAACGATATAAGAGACAGTGGGTACTTCACTGGATAGCAACACTATTGAGTATTATATTTTAATATTAATCTTCGGCATTGGACTCATACCTGGACCTTTATTAAAACATTCAAGGTTTAATAGAAACCATTCGATGTGTTTTATTACAAGGTCCTACAGATATGACTTCTGTGGGAATTAATGCTTAAACAACGAATCTACTAGTGTACTCTGCGTTGGGCTTAAGGTCATATTCACATGCGGACAGCATAATCCATAAAGTGTAGAAATTTTAAAAGAGGTTTCACAGTGTACTTAAGAATAATTTAAAGTATATATTTCTAGTTAATTTAAAAAAAAACTTGTTTATATGACATTAAATGTTTGTGTAACAGTTCCGATCACAGCAACGGAATTCTTGAAGGTAAACCCAGTAGAGCAAGACTGTTTCACGGACGTATCGGATGCGGAGGACGACGAGGAAGAAGAATGACTTATTGGCAAGAAACCCTCCTATAATACAATTATGTCCGGCAAACAGGCGTTCTGGATACAAATGTAGATACTGTTGTGAGCTTCCACGCATGATATATTCATATTGCTGTACGATGATCGTTAATTGGATTTTGAACTACTTATGCATATCACTCACAAATAGATCTTCGCTATAATGTGTTAAGTTTACCATTCGAAAATTATTCAATGATGATCTAAGCGGAACAAAAAATATATGACATAATAATTTTTATATAATAATAATAATTATAATTATAATAATAATTAGTATCAGTGAAAAAACTATACTTAAATACTGTTAATTCATTACCATTTAAAATGCTTCCACTAGAATACTTACGTACACGTAATAATACGTTAAATGTAACTAATAGAAAACATAATAGTCAGTTGCAAAGCGATTGGCGTAATTATTGTTTTGTTATACTATACCACTTTGATGCCAGTTAATGTAGTTTACCGATATCTGAAATTTCATTTTTGATATCACGTAAAATAATAACACGTTACCGATTTGAAACGTTACGGTTTATTCAATGTTGACGATCAGCGAACAGAGGCATACAACGCAAATCATAAATAAAAAATCCAGGAGCCTGGCAGCCCACAATTGCTGCTGGACTATGTAAACATATTATTTCAATAAATATTCATTTCATATAAACACTTATAACTATTTAATAAACTAATTGAATATGTAATGCATGAATAAAGGAAGAGAATGTTTTTTTTTTTTGAACAGCTACAAAGTATATTTTGATTCTTATTATAGACGTCTACCTCTCTACTTATAATTGTGTTAAAACTTGAATCTTAGCGAAACCTTTGTGAAAGTAAAAACAATAGTTACACATTAGATCCACATACTGCTATGTAAACTAGTGAGTTATGTCAAATATCTTAACTGCTTGTTTGACGTTTATCAAAGGCAACAAGCAGCCACAAATGGCTTCCTAAATGTTCCTAAGAGAACCGCTCATAGCATATATTATAATCAAAAATATAGCAACATAGCCGAAATGTAATAGATATTATTAATTCCGTTCCTTACTATACATACACGCCTTATTTTAATCGAATATTACAAAAAAAATAATTATTTAGATCCCATCTCAAACGCTGGTGCTTCATAAAAGGTTGATCACAAATGACATACTAATTCTAAGAACTGAACAAGATTATGCAGGGTAATGCTCGACTTCACGGCTTTGGACGCCCTTTAAAAAATTTACCACGTATCCAGGGGTCGCTAAGTTGACATAAACCAATAATAAATGCGGCTTCAAATAAAACGTCTTTAACGTAACACATATTTTTTTATTAGACACTAAAAATTCAATGCATATTCATAAGTTTAAAAAACGTGTTACTACTATTGCGACATAGTATCGATATCTACATACGTTATTTTAATATTATTCAGACTAGCTTAATAATGGGAAAGTGCCTATGCACAGAGAAATCGAACTCGGGGGGCGTCGTCGACTCCCTCTTGTGACCGCCGGCCAACAACTTCAACACTA
Organism: Oxynetra roscius flavomaculata; assembly: GCA_018244775.1. Taxonomy (NCBI): domain Eukaryota; kingdom Metazoa; phylum Arthropoda; class Insecta; order Lepidoptera; family Hesperiidae; genus Oxynetra; species Oxynetra roscius. Next base: position 2,107 of record DWQQ01000923.1, on the reverse strand, counting down.
CGAAGTTAGTTTTGGCTACTTTTAAAAGATCGTTGACCTGAAACATGAAAAAATAATTTTGAACACAGATAACCATTCAAATTCACACAATTTTATTACTAGATATATACATACAAACGCTTAATGAACGTAATAGATATCATTCATGCATCAGTTTGAACGTCCCCTTGGAGCTTTGGGCGGTTGAGATAAAACAGGAGACGGAAAAAAAAACTCCCAGCGCTTCAAAATTCAATTCATAATCAAACGACGCACCTCACAAAAAACACATTTTAAAATATCCATTGTGTATGTTGCGAAAAATCAGTTTCAAGGGAGCCCGAGAGAAACCGCCGATAACAAGTGGTATAAAATGAAAATTAATGAGCATTCTATTAAATAAACAATACCAGTTAAATCATTCATACCCAACTTTCTCTACTTGAGCTTTAGCTACTCCATCTACGACTGGGGAGCTTGAAGAAGTGTTAAGCGAGTTCTTCAAGACAGGCAACGCTATTATACGCCTGGCGTAGCATATCTCCACACAGACTACGGTGACCACTTTACCGTTACGTGGCCCGTATGCCTGTTTGCCCGCCTTCTACATAAAAACACTGTTTTATGAGTCTTAAAAGTTGTATACCTCTTGATCGGGTGTGGTGATAGATTCTAATAGCGTTCGGGCTTGTTGAAAATGCTTACAACCGCCCAAATAAAGTATCACAGGATTCTCGTATCTGTAAAGAGAAAATCAATAAATCATTAACATGATTAAAGAATTCAGAATGTTAACATCTTGAGACCACACAAACAAACAGACACACACACACACAGCCATCTATCTACCCTTAAACCAGGCAAAGCTTGTAATATGGTAAATAGACACCATTTAATAAATATGGATATCTCTTAATGTTTATGCTTATGTAGATGATTTGATAATTGAAATATATGCACTGGGTGGGATTTTAACCTAAAAAAAGTCTAAACCTAAAAAGTTACTAACCTGTTAACCAACGGTAGTTGTGATCGACTCATTTAGTATTTTGAATGATATATACTAAATATAAATGTCCTCGCATATAATATAATGCATATACTTTTTGATACAACAAAATGTTAAGCAACCAATGTTACTTACAGACATTTGAAACATATTAGCACTTGTCGGATGCAGACAAGGCAACATCGGACAACTGTAGAACTCACGATTCCAATAAGAAATACATTATGTTCTAATACAATGCACATAGACTATTATAAATGTAACCTAACAATTCAGAGTTCGAATAGCTTCAATGAGCTTTGCACCTTCTTACTGCACCCATCTAAACGAATCGACATTTCTTTTCAAGCATTAGTATAAAGCGATAGAGGGCAGCGTCCGCAATCGAGCATTCAACACAGCACTATTAGAAAGCAATAGCAGCAGTATTAAAAAGGACATTCGATCATCTTCCTATAACTGACTGCAGCGGCTGCGTCATCTCGCAGAACTCGTGGTACTGCACTTGCGGCGGCGTCAGCACGGACAGCGGCGCGAAGCGGTGCTTGTAGCGCACCGCCTCGTCGTCGAACTTCGACAGCGGCTGCTGGATTTTGCCTTGCAACTTAAACGCCACCAAAGCCTGCGTAACAACGAGACATTTACATAGTATGTTATTATAAATGTTATATGATAATAATAACGAATATAATAAATACATATAACTATTATTGACAGTAATCTCGATGGTATACCGTATCATGGAATGGTATGATATGGTGAAAGAAGATTTTCTAAAGCAACAAACAAATATTGAAACGTTAATGTGTTAATCGAAGATATTATTTTTTTCTACAGTTGATACAGTTTTCTACAGTATTTTCTACAGTTGATAAACCGAGTCGCCATTAGTATAATATATACAAAAAATCTACATTCCATCCTTTCGTTTAGCTAACTTTTAACCCAACCTCATATACGTACAGATCTAACGTCTTCACGATACCCTGCCGTCGTTTAAAATCAATATCAATCACACGACGTGCAGTATCATATAAACATATACGTATATAGTGTTTTAGTTATGATTATATACGTGGCCACAGTGGCCACCAGCATAGAGCACGTGCCTTGTAATAT